>VSMD01114557.1:0-46292 GCA_008750895.1 Mirza zaza
GGTGGCTCAAGCCTGTAATCCTAGCTCTCTGGGAGGCCGAGGTGGGCGGATCATTTGAGCTCAGGAGTTCGAGACCAGCCTGAGCAAGAGCGAGACCCCATCTCTACTATAAATACAAAGAAATTAATTGGCCAACTAATATATATAGAAAAAATTAGCCGGGCATGGCGGCACATGCCTGTAGTCCCAGCTACTTGGGAGGCTGAGGCAGCAGGATTGCTTGAGCCCAGGAGTTTGAGGTTGCTGTGAGCTGGGCTGACGCCACGGCACTCACTCTAGCCTGGGCAATAAAGTGAGACTCTGTCTCAAAAAAAAAAAAAAAAAAAAAAAAAAATCCATAAGGAACAAAAAGCATTTTAGGAAAAATGTACTTTATAAATAATAATATTTGAATTAAAACTCTATTTGTAAACAGTTAGGCAACACTATGATTTTAATGTATTTATAAAAGGTATATCAATCTGTATAAAGTTCACTTTCTGATATTTACTAGGATTTACTTCAACAGATAAGAAAAACTATTCTCTTAATGAACACATATTAAAATTGAAGGCAATAGAAAAATGAGGGAAAGGAAGATTCTGGTACAAATGAACAAATTAAAAGAAAGACTACAGTGAGAAACTTCTAAAAGATAAATTTTCCTTAAAATATTGTCATTCTAAGGTATTGAGAACAGTTGAATTTTATGTAAGGTGTTTAATAAAGTTTTTGATTATTTAAAAATAACCATTTTGGTTATTTCTTAAATTATATTTTGGATATTTTCTAAAATATAGATTTTTTTGTACATTTTTAGACAAAAAAATCTTATGGTAGTAGAAAAGTCCAGTTTGAAGGAAGTTCCCCTGCAAATATTTCTTTGTA
Source organism: Mirza zaza (assembly GCA_008750895.1). NCBI lineage: Eukaryota > Metazoa > Chordata > Mammalia > Primates > Cheirogaleidae > Mirza > Mirza zaza. The sequence continues at coordinate 868 of VSMD01114557.1, forward strand.
GGTGTCTTTTTTCTCATTTATTTTAAAAACTCCCAGTGGTAAAATTTTCACATGCTTCAACTACCAACACAGTTACTGAAGAAGATGTGTAAAACATTTATCCTTAATGGGCTATGGATGGAACACTGAACTTAGTCTCTGAGGAAAAATGATAATGGGGTTCATATAATTTAATTGGTTCTAAAATTGATATCAGAATGCATAATCCACTGTATATAATAAATACCGTGAATTTGAGTTTTAAAATAAAATTATTTTATGTTTTAAAACCTTATCCTGCTAGACAACTTATCCCTTTTTGTCCCTTTCTCTCTCTCAACTTATATTCTGTGGTTTCCTATCGAAAAATATTAAAATATATATGGAATTTATGTTTTTAATACAGGGAAAAGTTAGCACCAGATTATCATATTTTCCCTAAAACATAAATGGCATTTAAATATAAAATAACCAAAATTCAATAAATTTGTCACATAAATATTAAAGAATAATTAATATATTTTTGATAAAATTCTAAGCAGAAATCATATCAGATACTGTGAACTTGTTTATGAAGTTAAATGTATATAATAAAGTGGGCTAGAAATTTCAATCATTAGCCTAAGCCAGTATCTCTTAATAACTGCAGCATTGAGATCAGTAATGTGCTACAAATAGAGCTTTATATCTCTTTTATACCTTTCATATTACTGAGCTTTAAAAAATACCAAGTTCCTTATGAACTAAGACAATTAATGATGATTAATTATCCATAGGGGACTGCAGAATAATTGGACAATCATTACTTCTATTCTGCTACATTATATATTATTAACTTGTATTGTTTTTTAATACAGCTTTTACATTACTACTGCAACTACTTAAGAGGTTAATCTTCCTTTTTTATTTTTCAATTAGAAACATTATTCTAAACTTTTAGTACATTTAATCATTGAAATATCTATAACAAAGATAAATTTAGAAATATCAAAAATTTTTAAAAATATATTTTATGTCAGAATACTGTATTTCCAAATATATAACCATTTATACATAAGATTTTTAGTTTTTCAAGAATTAGTATTATCAACACAGCTATTTAGAATCCATTACATCCTTGTTCTGAATTGATATTCAAGAAATAATCACATTCCTAATGTATAGGGTTGTGTATTTGTGTGCATGAATTTATATGTGTGTGTACATACCCCCCCACACACAATCATTAACCTTTAATAATTCACTATGTAGAAAGATGGACATCTATATAATATGACCAGGGAAACAGATGAAACATTATAGGAGTATTTGGGTTAAAGTAAATAATGAAGCCTGGTTGTAAACTAAATGCTATTATTTGAATCTTGGTGTTTCTCCACAACTCATATTTTGGAACTTAACACCTAAGGTGATGGTATTAAAAGGTGGGGCCTTTGGGGGGTGATATTAGGTCATGAGGGTACTACCCCTATGGATGGAAGTAGTACCCTTATAAAAGGGCATCCAAGAAATCTGTTTTTTCCCTTCCACCCCTTCCAACATGTGAGGACCCAACAACAATGCACCATCTATGGAGCAGAAAGCCAGCTCTCACCCAAATGCTGAAACTGCCAGCACCTTGATCTTATACTTCCCAGCTTTTAGAACTGTAAGAAATAAATTTCTAAATTACCCAGTCTAAGGTATTTTGTTGTATCAGCAGGAAAAGACTGAACTACTAAGGAGTTGCTATGATTTTTCAAATAATAAACATTTTTAAGAATTTAAAGTAGAATTTCTTTTACAGAAAAATAATTGAACCAAAAGGAAATGTATTGTCCTTTAATGAATAGTAACTATGGTGTTCTTAACATTTCCCTCTGTTTGACTGGATTTTTGACAAGGTTGTTCCTGATCTTCCTTTTCTTACAGCTTTTGCTTAGCAAATTTGCAACTCTAAATTCTTTCTCTGTCCTTTTGAGATATAAATCTCTTTAGAAAGACTTCTTCTAGTTTTAGAACCCACAATTATATTTCTCAAGGACCTGAGAGCTATCCCTCTGAAATGCAATCATCAAAGAAGATAGCACTCCATCCCCCAGTTTCTGGGGGAGCGTAGGAGCCCACCTTCAGTGGGCACCTTGCTCCAAGTTGTAAAACTATCTCATGTTGTGAAGATAAGAGAAAGTTTATTTTTCTTTTGGGTAAAGAGAATTAGCAAACACAGATGGCTTGTGATCCTACCCCCCTACCCCCTGCACTTCAGATTTTTAAAATTCTCCCTCCCTTTATTTTTATCATAGTTTAGTTTCCAGGCTTGGTATATGCTCTCTCGCCTATCGTTGGCAATAATATAAGAAAAAAATCAACTTCTGTTTGCTCATCTTGTCTTTGTGATATTTTCTTCACCAACAGCTCCAGCTAATAAAGTGCTAAGCATTCTTTCAATCAATGATTTTTACCAATAAAGGTTTTCTATAGCTTGAAATTTTGAGTATAAGTTATATTCTCTGAAAGAAGAAATTAAAAGCATGAATAAGAATCTTGCCAGAACTGTGTCAAAAGTTTTGGCTTAGGCACTCCATTAGCAATAATGGAGAAGAAATATCCAAAGAAAGCAAAAATAGATATTTTTTCAGACAAACACAAATAGCTATTATCATTCATGTTTTTCTAATTATGTATTATTTCTATTTAGTAAATAACTGTGTGTACATGAAGATAAAGATTTAAAGTCCTCGACCACACAGCCACATTTTATTTGATATACAGACATATACGATAAGTCACAGCTAAATAATATTTTAACACAGTGGACAAAATGAATAATACAAGTCAGAACATCTTAAAAAGTTCAACACATGGTGTTAGAAGTTGAAAAAAGATTTGTGAAAAAGTAGGCATTATATAAATTCTAAGCTATGGGAAGAAACTAAGAAGGTGGAGAAAAGGGGGACATTTGGAAATAAAATATACTCAATAAAATATTTATACAAGAAAAAGTATACTCATAAAGAATACAAATTAATAAAAATCTTTCAATCATGCTTGACCACAGAAAATTTTATGGACTGCATAGAAGGAAGAAAGGAAACAAGGAGATATTTGGGAGGCTTTCAAGAAGTGGTTTCAATTTCTTATGGCATAGAAGAATTAATAAACTTGAGGTACCTATGTATTCAATATCAATTGTAGTGAGGGTGCTAGATTAGATGACATAGAAGGATAAGCTATAAGACTTGTGAGAGAAAGGCACAACTGACATGTCATACCTCTCAAATACTCAATGAAATAATCCAAAATATTTAGTCCACAAAAATCCTTTAGAACCATTAGAATACAGAGAAGGATTACTCCAAAATACCTATAACTTTGGATAATATCTTCACAAAATTATATAGTTGAAAATTAATTGAGGAAGATTTTAATCACTGTGTGTTGAGGAAAGGCTTCAAACTTTATTAATACCTTTGTTTTGGAGTACCATCAGGCTCTAAGGATAGACTGAAACTCATTCTTGGAGGATGGCTCTTTCTCCTGCTTTATTGTGCTATATTTTATCTTTATATACAGACTGCATCATATAGAAATGTCCCTCTTTATTTAAGAGCAGAAATGAGTGGAGGGCAAATGTTGTCATGTGTGGCAGTAGGTTGGAATGATGGTCTCTTTCCAGACTAAATACAGAATTAACCTAAATAAATATAGGAGGTGACTTTTATTAATCTGTTAGGGTTGCCATAATAATGTGCCATGAATGAGTGAATTAAACAACAAACCATTAATTTTTCTCACAGTTTTGGAAGATAGATCTGAAATCAAGGTGTTGACATGGTCGTTTTTTCTGAGGCTTCTCCCTCAGTTTGGTAGGTAGCCACCTTTTCCATTTGTATTCATTCACATGGTCTTCCCTGCTTAGTAAGAAATCTCTAAAACATAAATTTTACTTAAAATATTGGCATTTTTCACTTTCAACTTTTCCAATCCCCTCTCTGGCTCTCCTTGTCTCTTTCTGTTGGAGTGTAGTCTGAATCAATGTCTCAACTCATTTGCTCTTCGCTGTGTATTCTGTTATTTAACACTTCCATTTTTTTCAAAGATTCAATTTTAACCTCTAAGATTTTAAATTAATTTTTTCTTTATAGATACCATGGTCTCATATTGCTTTGTTAGTCTTATTTTAATTTCCACACTTTTATTCCATGGTTATGTCGTGTTTTCACAAACTCCTGTGGTGGTAAATACCAGAAGTACATAATAAAAGAAGGAGACCTTTCCCATGGAATTCTGATTTCTGGGTCAGGCTCTAAATTATTTCTTTGTTTTTATTTTTAATAATTGTTTAGGGTACCTTGTGATCAAGAAAGTTTGGAAAACATAGTTTTACTCTCTCAGCCAAGGTTGGCAATCTTTGTAAAGTCTGTAAAGAGCCACAAGGTAAATATTTCAGTTTTATGTTTATATTGCCTCTATGACAAGTACACAACTATGCCATTTTAGTGAAAAGCACCTTAGATGATAAGTGAGGGATGAGAAAGGCTGTATTTCAATAAGAATTTGTTTGAATTGATATTTAAATTTTAAATAAATTTTCCATCATCAAATGTTACTCTTTTTGGATTTTTTTCAACCATTTAAAAATTTAAAACCTGATTAGCCTGTGTATCATATAAAATAGGTGGCGGGCCAAATCTGGTTACAAGATGTAATTTTGTGACCCCCAACTCTAAGATATACTTCTCAATGCTCATGGCATATTACAATCAGTTAGGACATTTTAAAACATATGGCTACTTGGCTTCCAAACCTATTAGATAACTTTTTAGTACTGTGGTTATGGTACTAACATGATTTTTAAACTCTTCAGGAAAGCCATGGTGTTAACAGTTGATAGGAGGAGTAATACATAAGCTAAGGAAATCTCTTTGCCATTTTCCAAACATTGACCTTAACCATTAACCTTTTGGGGTCATTGCCTTTTCTTGTCACTTATCTTTAGCTTTTTGAGTCATTGCCTCTTTCTGTCACTTATGTTTAGCTTTTCCTGAGTGGACAAACTTCTATATCAATTCATTTGTATTAATTTTATTGTATTACCATATTCCCTATATTTATTTATTTTTTTGGTAAATGTCATCCTAATACTTTCTATTATTGAAGTTCTCAAAATTCTTGGGTCTGTTGATGCTGTCTCTCTTGTTTTCTTTTACTGCTTTTGATTTATGATTTTTTTTCTCTCAAAACACCCTGTCTGTCATTTCTTGAGATTTTAGGTTTAGGTATTATAAACATTTATGTTCAGTCTACACATTTGATTTCATTTTTATTGTTTTATGCATTATAAAAGGCAGTAGCAAAAAGAAACATTAAACCAGTAAAATTATGAAAGAAAAAAAGTCTTTTTTACTTGGTTAGTGAGCTACTTATTCTTTTTGTTTTATTTATAAAAGTTAGTCAAAAAGAATTCTTCTCATAAATATTTTATGCATACAGTACAGCAGAGAGCAAGAAATACAACTGAATATATTTTTAGCTATACTACAATTATAAAAGAATATCACAGATTTTAAAAGATGAAGTAATTTGAGAAGACAAAAATAGTTGCTTTCTAAAGTTTGCTTTATTCTCTTATGGAAATCACTTTTAAAAGTGGAATTTCTCTGTAAACTTCCCAATTTTTCTCAGGCTGCAAAATATTTTTAAAGAGTTTATGTAAATGAGAAGACTTTTATCCTGCAAAGTGCCAGCACAGAGGAAAGAGGATTCCCTCTCCACATTTACAATATACATACTGGTATAGTCAGAATCTTGCAGCTTAATCGGGCATCACCACTAGGAAAGTCTTTTAGACATCTATCCTGTGAGTCTCTTCTAATGGAGGTGAGATTTTGTTTTTATTTCTCTTGCTTTTCCTAGAACTGAATATGTGAATGGGATAGTTTTTGAGGGAAGAGTTCTCAGTTATATTTACCATAAGAAAATATGTACATAACAGAAAACTAAAAATCAGCAATAACAAAAACAAAAATGAAAAAATTACATTAGATATTTTCTCCTCTCCATGATAATAAACACACTACCATAAAACACTTCTGTATTTTTTTAACCACTCCCTTCTCTCAGTATTTTATTTCCTCAAACATATATTAATACAATTAGTGATACTTGTTTTGTTTGTGGAGTATAAATGGCTTTTTGTCTAACAATTTCTCTGGAATAGGCAAATTGAGGGTATAGTATACAGGAGTAGTTGATAGTGTGACTATCAACCTAATTTCTACTTTAGCCCTGCTGTCCGGTTTTAGGAATCCTTTTTTCTTTTTTTCAAATTTTAGGATATTACAGTGGTACAAACACTTTGGTTACATATATTCCCTTTGTACATCCTGAGTCAAAACTACAAGCGTGACCCCAGAAAGTGTAGACCCCCCAGAAAGTGTACACCTCACCCATTAGGTGTGACTATATCCATCCCCTACTCCCTCCTCCCCCCTCCCACCTGCCTGAAACCCGATGAATGTTACTATCATATGTGCACGTAAGTGTTGATCAATTAGTACCAATCTGATGGTGAGTATATGTGCTGTTTGTTTTTCCATTCTCATCATACTCCACTTAGGAGAATGATCTACAGGACCATCCAGGATCACATAAGAGGTGTTAGTGCATATCTTATATACATTTCTAAATATGTTTTATGTGTATGTGTGTATATAGTCATCCCTCCATATCTGTGGAAGATAAGACCACTGGGGATACCCAAATATGCTCAAATCCCTTATATAAAGTGGCCTAGTATAGTTGACTCCGTATCTACAGATTTCAATACATGGTTGGTTGAATACAAGGATGTGAAACTCATAGATACAGTGTGCTAACTGTATATATACGTGTGTGTATGACTGTGTGTTGATGTGTATTAACATCATATTAACATCATATGGTTTTTAAATTATCTTGATGTTTACCTCTGATTAAGATTTCTTTTCATTTAATGAGTACTAACAATGTGCTAAAAGGTCTATGTAATTGAAAGATATTAAATTCTTTATGAAGAGACTAAAGCTAATAGTTCAAAAGTAGCTTTCATCACATAAGATGAGAAGGGGGAAACACTTCCAATATGTAAAAGTAAGCAAATGACATATTACATAGTTCTGAGTATATTTTAGAAGAAAAAATATTTTGAAAAGCATGCTGCATTTGGAACTGTGAAGAGTATTGCCTATCTAATTAAGAAGCTCAAATAAAGAAAACAAGTGGAATATAGAATTAATTCTATATTTAAAAAATTAAAGCTTTCATTCTAATTGATAGAATAATATCTTCATATGTGCTATCTTAACATGAATTACAAGGCATTTTTAAAATATTATAATTTCTCTCTAAAAAATAAAGGTAAAGCAGTAAGAAAAATATTTTTAATGTACTGGTAGATGATTTTATACATTCTTAAAAAAAAAATGAAATACAACACAGGCACCGAGTAAGTTGGTGTCACCCAGACAATTAGCTACCCCGCTATGTTCATTCCGCATTGTTCATATGATTATCTGGTAAGACTACATTTCACAGCCTTTCCTCCAGTCCAATTTTGACCATGTGAATAAATGATGCCAAATAGAATATTGGCCAGAGGTTATGTGTACAATTCTAGTTCATATTTTTAAATGGAAGAAATGTATCTTCTCCCTAATTTGAACCTTCCTTTTTGTTGGCTGGAATATGGATTAAGTGATGAGCCATTCTGACTATGCAGTTAAGGAAGGAAGAACAAAAAGACAAAAAGAATTATTTCCCTTCAATATTCAAGTTATTTAATTTCAAATACTACATATTTAATAAAAATAATAGTTATTTAAAATGGTATATAAAAAAGTAATTTACTAAATTTTCCAAATGCATTTATACTAAGATTTTCATTAAAGTGAAAAAGTAAAAAGAATGTAGCAAATTAGCTTTTCCAGTTTCATGAAAGTTAAAGAAAAAACTTTGTTTACCTACAATTTACATTTCATTTTAGAAATGTATATCAATATTTTCAAATATTTTCTCGTACTATTTTTATGTTTTTGCTTACGTAATAATGTGATCATGCAGTAGATTCCAGATATGGAAAACAAGCAAAATGAAAACAAAAATATGACAGTGGTTATAGAGCAGAGAAAAACAGTAAAATATTCATGAAATAATGAAAATACTTTTGATAAGATATTTCTCCTACATATTTTAAAGTTCCTTGGAAATTTGCAAATGTTTCAGTTCAGAAGTTTTTAAAAATTTGTTTTGTGTGCTTATGAAGTCATCAGACAGAAGAGGAAAGGACACCCAAGTTTTATTCAAGAAACCAAGAAAAGACAGGAAAAAAATGGTATGTAAGAAGTTGAAATGATTCTAGAATAAAGTAATCAATAATGAATAAAAAACTGGCAAATTAATGACATAAGCAGAAATAAATACAAAGCACAATTTAAAGTCAATTTGAGTGTACCAAACACATTTACAAAGTAATCTGTATTTTCAAGTATTTACAACTGCTACTATATTTACTCCAGTAGATAACATTTCCTTAAAAAAGATACTACTTTTCACTTCACCATTTGTATTCATCCCAAGCTTCTCTTTTGCCTGCCAGCATGCTTTTCTTCACCTTATTATTTAAGTTTATGAATAAAATTTAAAAAAAAGAAAAAAATTCTTCCTATAAAAGTATTTATATAGATTATCTCAGTAAAAATTAACAGCATTTCCTATTAGATCTAAATTTTCCGATACTCCTTTGTGGAACATTATTGCCTGATTCTTCATTTTCCTGGACTCTGTGTGTTGTTTATACATTAGACAAAGCAGACAGACAGTAGTCATAGACTGACCTTATACAAGAAATTCTCACCAATCAGCCCAGACAGATATTCTGGGAGCCTCTACATCCTCTTTCCCTCCCCAGGGAGAAGCAAGCAGGTGTGATTTTGGTTAACTCACACTGTGTCAAGCAGAGGGAATGATTAATCATGTCTACTAGCCCAAGCTGTCTCCTACATTCTTCCCCCAGTAGGTAGACTATGCTGGACATGTCAGAGCTCCAAAACTAGAAAGATAGCACCCAATAGTTTGGGAAACTTCCTTGAAAAATTTAGGGCACTAGATGCATTAACCAATTCCTCTCCTACCCTGGATAAAGCTCAGAGCTAGAGATTCTCTCTTGATTGTATGGTGATGTACCAGGGACAGAGTTTCTGATGAGAAAGTGTCCTGAATTTCACTCTGGGCCTTGGTGAGTCTGGTGTAACATTCTCCTGAGGTGTAAGAGCCTTTCGATTCATTTCTGATTTTTCACAATGGAGTTTGTGTATAAACTGTTGCTGAGTTGCTATGTTTGTGGGGAGAAGGTGGGTCTAGAGCTTCATATATACCCATCTTGCTGACATTAAGTTTTCTAAAACTACCCTAATGAAACAGTTATATGACTTACCTGACAAATATTTAAAATAACTTTCATAATGCTTACTGAGGAGAAAAGAACAATGCATGAACAAAGCAAGAATTTAAACAAAAATTAAACAAAAAGATAAAAATATAAATAAAGCACAAAATACAAATTATGGAGTTGAAGAACCTAATAACTGAACTGAAATATTCACTAGAGGGGTTCAACAGCAGACTAGATAAAGCAGAAGAAAAGATTGGTGAATTTGAAGAGAGATCACTATAAAAAATTCAGTCAGAAGAGCAAAAAGAAAAAAAAAATAAAAAAGAATGAAAAAAGATATTGAAAACTATCAGGAGGATAAATATATACATCATTGTATTACCAGGAGGAGAAGAGAAAGGAAAAGAACCAGATAGATTATTCAAAGAAATAATGGCTGCCACTTTCCAAGTCTGGGGGAGAAAATGGGCATCCAGATTTGAAAAAGCTCTAAGGATACTAAATAAGATGAACCCAAAGAAATCCATAGTGAGAAACATTATAATCAAATTTTCAAAATCCAAAAAGAGAAAATTTTTAAGGCAATAAAAGTTACTTGTCACATACAAGGGAACCCACTGGTCATCAAACTATTAGTGGATTTTTAAGCAGAAACTTTGCAGGCCAGAAGGGAGTAGAAGATAATATTCAAAGAGCTGAAAGAAAGAGTATTATCTCCTGTTCTTCAAAAATGAAGGTAATAAAGACTTTTTCAGACAAACAAAAGTTAAGGGAGTTTATCACCACCAGACTTGTCTTATAAGAATATTAAGAGAATTTTTCAAGTTGAAATGAAAGAATGCTGAACAGCAACTCAATAGCATAAGAAAATGTTAAACTCAATGGTAAAGGTAAATATATAAACACATGCAGCATACTGTATTACTAAAATGCTGGGTAAGTCACTAAATCATTTTTAATTTTACTCTGAAAGTCAAAAAAACAAAAGCATTAAAACAACTATAACTGAAAATGTTAAAGCATATACAGCTTGAATAGATTTCAATTGGGACAACAGTAACACAAAGTGTCAGAAGATGAATAAATTGTAGAGGTTTTGTACAAGTTTTGTAGAGTTTTGTAATTAAGTTGTTATCAGCAAAATTAATAGGCTCCGAGGGTTTGCTGTACAACATTATACCTATAAGCCTGCAATAATGTACTGTATATTTAAACCTTTTCAAGGGTAGGTCTCATGTTAAGTATTCTTAAAACAATACAGTTTTTACAAATATAAAATCAAGATACTGTATTAGCCAAAGAATGATTACTCTTATATATTGGATGGATCTTAACTTCATAGTTGGTAAGTATTTAATTGTCACATATTCAATTGAGTACTGATATTTTTATTGATTTGAGAAATTTTGATATAGTGTTATTTGTGCTTTCTTCTCTTCAGAGGTTAATTGAAAAGACATATGACAGATGTTAATTTACAAGTAATAGTGTGAAAAACCAGAAGATAGTAATGTCAAAGTTTACAAACAGGAATAAGATGGAAGGGATATATTGATTTGTGGTCTATGTTCACCTTTGCATATACACTATATTGATATTTACAAAATATAACTATACCAAAATAATGTGTATTTTTCAATAATATAGAATAAAAATTTTAAATAATAACAGCATTGTATAATGTTGTCAGCATTCTTTTCTTAGAAAGACATAAATAATGGTTACCTTATATTCAAGATTATTTTGAAATACTAAAATATATTTTGAACTTATTATATTGGGCAGATATTTAGTTTTGATCTGCTTTATATATCAATTTTTCAGTACTTTTTGGAAATCTTGTCTTTTTTATATAAATATATTTGCCATTTACATAATATAACTTTATGTATATTCAGTTCTCTCTATTGATTGCATTGTTCAAATCTTCAACTTATTTTCTTCACTAGATCTATTGAATTCTGAAAATAATGTCATAATGCTCTCTTGCTTCTTTTCTTGCATTTGCCTGGTATGTATTAATATTATCTTACGGGTTTTCAATATTTAGTACTTTGTTTTAAGAAAGACATCTGTATATAATGTATAGAAAAGTTGATTTAACCCAATTTGCAAATCTATCTTTTAAAATGAAAATTCATTTGCATTTAGTATGTTTCATTTTAATTATTTTATCTTATTTCATTTTTTGAGTTTTTTTACTGTATGATTGATAAGCAAAAATACATTTAGGCACTATTTGATGAGTTTGGACATATGTATATACCCATGATCTCATTACCATAATAAAAGTAATAAGAATATTCATAATCTCCAAAGTGTCCTTGTGTCTCTTTGCTTTCTTTCTGTGTTTTAAGAATACTTTAAATGAGATCTACCTTGTTAACAAATTTTTAAGTGCATAAAACTGTATTGTTAACTATGGGCATTGTCTAGAACTAATTTATCTTGTATAACTAACTTTAGAACCAATAAATAACTCTGAATTTCTGTCTTGGCTCAGCCACTTGTAATTACTGTTCTATTTTTTGCTTCTATAAATTTGTCTATTTTAGTTACCTCATAGAAGTGAAATCTTGCAGTATTTGCCCATCTGTGACTGGCTTATTTCACTTAGCATAATATCTTCCAAGTCCATCCATATTGTTTTTAATGGTAGAATATCTTTCTTTTTTCACACTGAATAATATTCCATTGTATGCATATACATTTTTGTTTTTGTTGCCTTTTCTGTTTAGTGTCATACCCATGAAATTATTGTGAAGATCAATATCGCCGAGCTTTTTTCCTGTGTTTTTTCTTTTTTCTGGGACTTTACAGTTTTAGATATTATGTTTAAGTCTTTAATCAATTTTGAAGGTTTTTTTGTTTAAGGTATAATAGAAGGGTCTAATTTTGCTGTCTTTTTTGTACGTGGATATCCAATTTTCCCAATACCATTTATTGAATAGAGTATCCTTTCTCCTTTGCGTATTCCTGAAAGTTTCTTGGAAATTGCAACACTCAAATCCTAGATTTTGCCATTATAATGTGGTACTTTTAGTTATAGGCTATTATTGTTTTTTCCCCTTACAATTTGACCCTTTTTATTTAAGGGAGTATTTTCAAATAAAAATTCAATTTTTCAATTAAGAAGAAATATATCCATTATTTTATTATTTACTCTCCTGTCTCTGTTCCTTAGAGAGTGTTTCCTTTTTTTTCCCCCTCAAAGAGTGTTTCTAGGCTCTGAAATCTCTGTTGATGCAAGCATTAGAGATTCCAAACTCCCAAATAGCAACATGTTATGCTGATCCTAAAGAGTGAAATGCTTTCTGAGGACCCTATTGTTATTTGCAAAAGAGCATAAATGTTCAGTTTAGAACTCCTCCCTCTCTTCCTGCAGCGGATCTTGGTTCATAGGAGAACAAACTACTTTCCTTGTAGGCTTCTTTACAGATTATTACTCCTTTGACAATCCTAGCTTCTTTCATTGACACATTGATTTGTCATGATTTGAAGGGAGAAATATGTGATGGAGAGTATAAATTAGTAACCTGGAGATCGCGATAGACAATGATCAGGTTAATTAAATTTCATTAAAGGATTTAATTTAATTTCATTAAAGTTATTTAATATTATAAAATGTGTTTTATTTAACTTCTATATTCTCTTTTGATCCAAATATAACTAGTCGTATACTTTGGAGGGACATTTTAAAACATCTATTAAAAGATTTAGCATTTCACCATGCAAATCTATTAGTCTGATAGTCAAAATTTATATCAAAACATCACCAGAATACAGGTAGATTTTGATATTTTGTAACAAATTCAAAAAATTACTCACATAGTTACAAATAAAAAATATAGCCTCTTCAGGTATCATCATCATCTACTGTTTACTTTCCCCTAGAAGTAAACAATATATATTTTTGAATTATACTTTCCTAATGTTACATGACATTTAGATTTAAAAAAACTCCACTTCTTTATTTCCACACACTATTATTGAAAATCTTATAGATTAACCTCTGTAAAATTAAAATGAACCTTTTTATTGATTATAATCTTTTGAATTGTTGCTATCTCAATGAACCCATTGTGTACTTTTAATTATAGCAATGACTTTTTAGCATTAATACCAATAATTCTATGAAAACTGCCTTAACTTGAATAATTTTCCATGAAAACACAAGACATATAGGCATATTTTTATCCAAAACAAACCAAGAAAGATCAGATTCTGGGTAATTTAATAGCTCAATGACTTAATTTTAGGGTTATATATTGCAAAACTACTAGAATGAACCAAACCAATTATATGTGAACATAAAGATTAGTAAACTTAACATTTCCATTTTACTCTTTATAAATAATTTTGGAATATACATTTTAAATAATGCATTATATGAAGATTCTTAAATGCATATATTGAATTAAAATTCAATATAAAAGGTCAACTCTGAATATCCCCACAGCAGGTTCATTCTAAATTGATAGTGTTAGAAATAAGTACACACAGTCAATGACATTCTGTTGAATTTTTAAAACCTAAATATAATATAAAAAACCAATAGAATGAAGGTAAAACACTCCTTTTCTTCTTTGTTAGCGTCAAGAATGTTATACTTATTAATGGCTTACTATAAAGGTTTAAATTACATGGCTTGATGGGAGATGACAGGACACAATAGTACATTTCATTTTCCTTTCCTTTAAAAATGCATTTATATCTTTGCCTTATTCCATCAAGGTGCTCTAAGAAAATAGACAGTTTAATTTATAAACAATAGTAATTTGTTGCTCACAATTCTAGAGGCTGGGGAGATCAAGTTCGAGGTGCCAGCAGATTTGATGTCTGGCAAAGGCTCACTCTCTGCTCCACACATGTCAACTTATGGCTGTGTCCTCACATGGACACATTAAACAAGACAATTGTTCAACTGCTTTTTTGAAAGCACTAATCTGAATCATAAGGTCTCTGCTGTCCTAATCACTTCCCAAAAGGCTTTGTCTCTTAATATTATTACATTGGGTATTAGGTTCCAAGATATTAATTTTGGTGAAACACCTTAGACTGCTATCTTAAAAAGTAACTATTATAAAATTTAGAAATACTCATGAAGTTTATATTTTAGATTTTCAATCTATATTTATGACTTTAAATGGAAGTGTTGATAACAGGATGGTTGAGAATTTGTAGCTGATACCAAGCAATTGATTCCTTTATGATTAATTTTATGCTCAGCAAAATCAATATTTGTTTCTTGCTTTCATGGGGCATTAAAAAAAAGGCAGTAATGAATCATGCTAATGTCTTCCTGATTTATACACATTACGAGTTAGTATAGCTGGTCACTTGTGCTAGTTGACCTTTTCACCATCTAAATGTCTGTTCTCTTTTCTAAACCAAATGGGCAAGCAATTGTCTTTCACTCTGAAATCAAGAAGCTAGGAAATATCTAAACTCCTAAGGCTGTATCAAGGACTGAAGTCAAAGGATTGATGCTACAGAACTTTGCCCTGCTACTTCACTCAGGGATCTCCCAAGCACTTGCTGTTTTTCAAACATGCATTCTATCTTGCTCTTACCGTAGCATATCTGAAGTTTGTCTTGACAAGCTTTCACTAGATTACCTTACCACCTGCATACTGTGGAAATGGCATTTCCCATGAAAGATATTTCCTTCCCAGTGATTTGGGTCCTGGATGGCTGGGAGCTACTGTTTGCAGAGGATTGAGTAAAAACTTTTGTCAAATGCATTAGCATGAATTTCCTTTCAAAATAAAATTTAAAAAAAAAGATGCTTAGAAAATATTACAATAATTAAAATTTAATTATCCACTAAAAGGTAGTAACTATAATTTTAATTAGATTTTATTAGGCACATATTATATGAAATTTAGTTATAAGTACTGTGTGAGATACAAAGAAGGAAAAACAACAGGAGAAAGAGAAAGAAGAGAATATTTCTCTTGGGAAAATATATTTGTTTTCAAATGATTCCTTCACTGATTACTTATGTAGACTTAGGCAAGTGGTTTAATATTTTTACTCTCAATTGCTCACTTGAAAAATGCAGATAGTAACATGTAAATTCAGGGTCATTATTAGAATTGAGTATATGTACAATATCCAACAGAGATCTGGCTGCAGGTTTCAGATGAAACCCATAGAGCATAATGTTTTACCAATGATATATATTTTCCAAGGGGTTAAACAGAAGTCTTGTTGGGAGCAGCATAGCAGGATACCCAGTATGGCCTGTGTAAAATATACACTTACCATATTAGCAAAGTATGTACTAAAAATTAGAAGGAGACCAGCTATCAACATTTATTATAAATTGCATACAGAAATTAATTAAAAATGCAGTATTGTTAAATAAAGAGACAAAGTTCAATGCCAGTCCAAATGAGGCAAACTGGGGACAAAATTTCAAGAACTAGCTGAGGTTTACTCTGTCTTACCAAGATCCTAATACTATGCCCAAAGTTGACTAATTGAACCTCTGGGGTAACAGTGTCCCGATTTCTCTGGAGTTAGGTTAACAGTGGAAAAAAAGTTTTTTGGAGAGCGTCTGGAAGCAGGCCAAATCTCCTCTCAGGAGGGCACTTGATAACAAGATTTAGATTCAAAGACTTCCAGATTTTTTTTCTCTTTTTTAAGTTTTAAATTTCTAAGACAGAGCATATGATTGACTAAGTTTGAGTCGTACATTTGACCTTGACTTATGAATCATGGGAAGTAAAATCATGGGTACAAACTTGTACAGTGGAGATACATTATATATACTGGATGTATTGGGGGCTGAATCCAGATAAGGAACACTTCACTGCAAGTCAAGTAGCTACTGCAAGAAATGCTTAGTACATCCCGCACTGAATAAAAGACTTTTGTGAATTATAAGCTAGTTATTACTTCAGACAGATATAGCTTTTAAAACTTCACTCTGTACTTAAATATTCATTGATATGAGAAAACAGTTCTATTTTGAAAATAAATTTAACCTATGATAGAAAGGATGCAGTGTTACAAATTTGTAAATGCAGAGTAAAATTCCTAGATTTATGAAACCAAGTCAGATTGTCTATTTAAATCTTTAAAGAAGTATATTTTCTACATTTCATTTTCCTATTAAATATTTATTGCAGATTCAGTGTTACACTAAGAATGCCACTATAACTTACAGAAAAACTCATTATCTACGATGGTAGACATAACAAACAAAAGAAATTTGACCACCTACTTCAGATTTGCTATATTTTATTGCCCAAAGTCATGGTTTATATGGTGTGATAAAAAATACACCTAAGGGTACACTATAAAAAGAAATAAAAAATGTTGTTAGTCAAAAAATATATGATGATAATAACAATATTTTATTTCTCTATCACATAAAGTCTATCCCATTTATCATTTCTAGACCAACATCCAACATCCCATATTGGCCATCTGGGTAAAGTTGCTGACATTATGTAGATGATTGACAGAAACTTTATTACCCAGAGAACATATGCTTTCCTTGAGAATATTTCATATTTTTTATTCTATGCCATATGTTTTTAATCTTGGTGACAATTACTACATTAAGGGAGATTAAAGTGTGATTATCTAAAATTCTCCATTTACATTTTAGTCATTATTTGAAAATATAGGCAAAATATTAAAAACATTTGAAAATTTCTGGAATGCTGAAGAAATTTTTCTACATGGCACAGAATATTTTAATTATTACTGTTATATTTTTCTACTAAGTCCTTTTATAATAGATAATTACTGAGAATTTTTCTATCTTTATAGACACTTAGGCCTTATTTATTTTATTCGACAAGCATCTATACAGCATTTGTTATGTGTCAGGTATTATTCTAAGTGATACTTAGGTATAAAGTGAATACTCGTTATATCTATTCTATGGATGAGGAAATTAACACAGAGAAAGTTTTCTTGATTTGCCCAATTGCCAAAAATGGCATAGCCATTTATGTAGATATATAAAATGCAAATTAAACATAATTTAATATAGCTTAATGTAACTAAACTATTATAATAATTACATTTTATTATAATTTAATAATAGGCCTGGAGCCTAGAGAAAGTCAAATAGAGGGTAGTTTAAATATTTTTATTCTATTAATTTATATTAACTTCTCTATAGGGAAATTATTGTGCTAACTTACATAAGAGTTTTTAGAATTGTGCTAAATTATTGTCCTTAGTGAGATATTCTGCTAAATATAAGTTGACATACCATGGTATTAAAACTCTACTAAATTTTTTATATAAAACTTACATAAAAGTCTGATTTATTTTTATGATAATAAATATAATTTCCCTATCTCTTGAAATAGAAAAAAAAAAGTACTGTCATTAACATATATAATTGAAAAAGTAAATGTTACATATTTAAATGTTACTTTAATTCAAAGTCCTCTTGTATATATTCTCTCATGGACCTGAAACTGACCATTTCTGTTCCATAATTTTGTGTCTGCTTGCTTTTTTTTACAATATAGTCTTATATGCCTAGATAAAGTTTTACTCTTTTTCCTTCTAAAAGAGTTCAAAAATGTTTATTTCAAAAATTCATTGGTGTTTAAGAGTCAAGCAATATAATGTATTTAAAATGTTCTTTATTTGGAGTTGTATGACTAAGAAACTGAAGTATATTTGATATATGCTACTATCTGATATGTGATACTATCAGTATGATGTACTGTTAAACCTTTTGATACTTTAATTAAACATTACCTATGAATCTGTTTTCTTCTCTTCTAATCACTAGAATTTATCATTCATACAAAAAAATCAATTCTGATCCTGTAATTAATAACCTGCTAGAGCAACGCCTAATACATGTCAGAGTTTTTTTTTTTAAAGATACATTGATATCTCTAATTAAATAAAGTCAGTATAATTTACCAACCGAAATACTGAATTTTAATTTTGCCAAAGGGTAGCTTTAGGGCATCATTTAAACCAATAGCTTACCACCTAAACAACTATCAAATCAAAGGCTGTTAGCTAATTCTCGGTAGGAAACTAAAGGTTTGAAAAGTTTCCTAAAATACCCCTGAGGTGAAGATTGATGATCATTTTATCCAAAAAAATATGAGTTAGATTTATTTTTTTTAGTGTCTGTGTCTAGAACATTAGCGCTATGAATTCATTTACTCTACAGTTTGTTTTCAGTGTAAGAATACTACAGCAAGAAATTCAAGTTAGGAAAACTTCTGGAGAAAGAACTTAACTGAAGTTGGGATCTCATTACCTTTCAAGAAAAAGAAATTTCTAGCCAAGACTAATTATATAAATGTACTCATTATTTAAATCACTGATATAAGTCATAGGTATGCTATTGTTTTACAAAAAAAACAACTCATCTCATTCAATAAGCAATCTTGAATGAAAACAATAAAAGTAACCAGATATTTACCAACAAAGTGTTATTTTAATGAACCATAAAATTATGGTTTGTTATTGCCATACAATAATTTTCCTAATAACTTGTGGGATAAGGCAGAACTAATTACTTAAGCATCCTATGAATATATATTCTCAATATTTACTTAGACTCCTAAAAATGGTTTAGTACTTTTAAAACCTTGAAAGCCATAGTGCTTGACACAATGGCACCTCTTTGGTTGTCTCACCTATACCCTTATTATTGGGATTATGTTTCTTTGATTTCCAACTCTCATCACCAGTGTCCCTTTGCCTTTTGCCTTTCTCTGCCTGACAGAGCCTGCTCTTCTCACAGGCCAGGCATGCAGGAAGGGCCCAGGAGTTAAATCTCCTATCTCTAAGAAGCACTCTACAAATGAATTACAGAACCAAACTTAGGAAAGCACCCTAATCATCAGGGAAATGCAAATCAAAATGACAGTGAGATATCACTTATCTCCAGTAAGAATGGCCTTTATCAAAAATCCCAAAACAATAAATGTTGGCATGGATGCAGAGAGATAGGAACACTCATACACTGCTGGTGGGATTGGAAACTAGTGCAACCTCTGTAGAAAGCAATATGGAGATATTTTAAAGAGATACAAGTAGAACTACCATTTGATCCAGTAATCCCATTACTGGGCATCTACCCAAAAGAAGAAAAGACATTCTATAAAAAGACATCTGCACTAGAATGTTTATAGCAGCACAATTCACAATTGCAAAGATGTGGAAGCAATCCAAGTGTCCATCAATACATGAGTGGATTAATAAAATGTGGTATATGTATATCATGGAGTACTATTTATCTATAAGAAACAATGGTGATATAGCACCTCTTGTATTTTCCTGGATATAGCTGGAACACATTCTACTAAGTGAATTATCCCAAGAATGGAAAAATAAGCACCACATGTACTCACCGTCAAATTGGTTTCACTGATCAATACCTAAGTGCATATATACTAATACCATTTATCAGGTGTCAGGCAAATGAGAAGGGGAAGGAGAGGATGGGTATATACACACATAATGAATGCAGTGCATACTGCCTGGGGGATGGGCATGCTTGAAGCACTGAGGGGGAGGGGGCAAGGACAATATACATAACCTAAACATTTGTAACCCCATAATATGCTGAAATAATAATAATAAAAAATTCTACTCGAGTCCTTACCAAGATGGTCTTAAAGTTGCCCTCTACTTGACTAAATTTTAAGCAGGCTTCTTTCTTCTTTCAGACCCCTGACCTCCTTAGTGTATTTACCTTAGGAAATGATTAGTTATTCTCCAAAGATTCTCAGAGGAAGAAAGAAATGAGAAAAGAAAAGCATAAAGGAGAAGCGGGAGGGAGGGAGGCCTGCTCTAAGCAAACATGAAATTACAAAAGACTAAGTATGTTAATTCTGTAAGCAGGTGAGATGGTGTAGCTCCATGACAATCTATTTTGAAACTAAACACATACATAAGAGAGAGAATTTGTAAGCCAACATAAAAGATAACTGGAGATTTTGAGAATTCCTTCAAGTCATACAACAAACAAAGTCAGTAACAAATATTCACAGAAGTAAAAAAACAAACTGAAGTTCACTAAATTAAAGCAGGTGATGTTTCATTTGGACAGAAAGTTCAAAGAAGTAGCTGTTCAATGTTTCTTCTATTCTAGTCCAATATACTTCTCAAATGAAGAATGTTTTAATGTCAAATATTTACCAAAGTGGCCAATGTGATTTCAAGTTGTCTTTTATTAAATTATTCCAATTAGAGAGATATGTATATGAATTAAAATTGCAGGGCAATAGACACCTGGTTCAGACAGACAAACAGACTAAGAAGATTTCATAAGAACAGAACATGCTACTAAGAAGTATGGTTGCCAAATTTTGCTTTTCTGGAACCTCGTTAAACCTAGTCATCACCAAATAAAGACCCAGGTGAAATTATATAATGTAATTCTCAGGGACACAACAACAACAAAATCGTGGGAATTGTTATGAAATTTTTTATAGACTCTGGCATATGACACCAGTTTGATAAAATCGTCTGATTTTTTTTTTTTTCAGCTCCTGGCACTAGGTCAAGAGAAAGAATAATTGGATCTAGAACTGCCCTCTTCTTTCTCCTTATAGACTCACAAGAAAATATGACAAGGTCTTTCAAAGAGTAAAAAGTAGTGTTGTTAAAACATAGGCAGGTTACCAAATAAATAATAGTTTTAAAATATGATTATATGCCAAAGGCAAATAATAGTCATACACTCCTCAAAATGTAAAATGTCACTAGTCCTCCAAAATAAAACATTATAAACAGTAATAAAAACACAAAGAACATTTCCAAAAGCAATTTTGGCGGAATGTCAGTTTTAAGGTTACTAAATGATAACTAAAAATATGGAAATATTTAACTAGTATTCTCAATGGGGAAACATTTTAAAATAAACTATTTGAAAATTAACAAGAGATAATATTAACAGATTTTGTTATATATCATTAACACTGTCTATTGGCTCCTCCTACTCCCAAAATAAAAATATTGACACAACTAGAAAATATTAGTAAAAATCACAACTTAGCACTGATGTTTTTTACAGAACAATAAAGACAAATATTACAACAGAAAAATAAAGACAGGGACAAATGCAGATAACTTATATAAGAAGTAAATATATTTAATAAATATTTTGATATTGACTGTAGAATTTATAGAAAATTGCCACAACTAAACCAAAATGAAACTTATTTTTCATTAATATTTATGGCTTATGAATAATTCTTATATATTACTTTGGGAGAACACATTGATTTGGCTCCTTAAAAACTTAGTTATGCATATTAAAAGCAATAAAGGTTTGAATATTTGATATTTTTGCAATTTTATGAGTTGATTTTGGTGAAAATTTAGATGCAATCAAAATATTACAGTAATGTTTATAACAGACTTATTTGTAATTCACAAAAAATTTTAAAACTTGAAATAGCCAAATAGAAGAATGGTTTAACCAACTGTCATATACCTATAAAAGAGAAGAACATAGCCATTGAAACCATGTAATTTTACTTTAATTAGAAAAATGTTCAGAACATAACAAATATATAAGTAAAGCAATAGAACTTATTTATACAGTAAGATCGTAATTTTGTTATGTATGTACAATGTGTATATATACATATATATGTATGGGACCAACTTTAACATTAGTTCTACCCTCTATATTTGTGATTTCCATATGTATTTTTAAATTTTTTCCAACTTTTTCCATATTCTAAATGATATATACTGAACAAATATTATGTTCGTAATCAGAAAACAACAGATGTTAGATTTTCTAAAAAATTACAATTTTAGGAAAAGAAAGAAATTACTAACAGCCATAGACATTTTTAGAGTCAGAGATATTTTTATAACTAAGCAATTGTGAGATTTAATAACTGGATTTACATAATAAAGACAGAAATATGTATTTTTAAATTATTGAAATGCTCTTTTGATTAAGCATGCTATCATTTCTTAATAATTTCTTAAATAAAGAAAGAAATGGGGTCAGGGTAATAACATAGCAGGAAATCAAACTAATTACCACACCCAGCATGGAATTGTTTCCAAGGATACTTTTAAAGTTAGAAAGTATTTTTAAGGGTATTTCAAAGTTCTGTCTTAAAACATAAACAAGAAAATAAAAGCCAAAAGCAATGCTTGTACTGTGATTTCTCTGTATATTTTAATGTGCTTGGAATAAAAACTGTTTCTGTTTAGCTGATCAAAGCTGTTTTAGTTTTCTTAAGAAGGTAGAAGAACTTCACCTGTGAATTTTTATAGAAGCCTGGGGAAACACTCAGCAGGATCTAACTTTTTGTTGTGGGTAAAAAACATTTTTCCCATTATGTAAAAGTTTGCTCTTTATTTGGAAGGAGGAATCCCTGGTGAGGTGAGTTTTAGCAGAAAAAACACAGTAAAACATACATTTTGAGAGTGGAAGGCATCAAAGTCAGGTATAAACAATTGAAGATCTATTCGTCATCTATATTATCAAAAATAATGTTCTCTCAAAGAAAATGATACAATCTTGCAAAAGTATACTTGAATGTGAAACATTTAGCTTGTCTTCATTTTAGAATAGTGTTTATGAGTCTTATATAATGCTAAGTTTAAAATCCCTGATTGCATTATCCTTCCTATATCATTTAATCAGTGCACAGCAATATCCACTTTATATCCACTTTTATATGCTTGATATGATATCTTAAGCCACACAGGATTCAGAGACAATTCACAAAAGATATGATCTCAAATTTGATAATGGTTTTTTTTATTGTTTGTTTCAAATAAAAATTATTTTAAAAATGAAGTTAATATTTTTGTAAGATGTTTAAGGAAGTATTCATACTAGTATTATGGGTGAATTATGTCCACTGAAATTTATGTCTAAGGCCTAAGCCCCAATACTTCAGATCTGATCTTGATTGGAAATAGGGTCATTGCACATGTATTTACCAAGATGAAGTCATACTGCTGTAGGTTAGGCTCCTAGTCCAGTATAGCTGGTGTCTTTATAGAGAGGTAAAGTTTGGACACCCATTCAGGGATGATACCATGTGAACCATGGAATTATGCCACCACAGGCTAATAGCCATCAAAGATTGCTGACAAACCACCAGAAGCTAGGAGAGAGGCATGGAAAAAATCCTTCCCTGGAGTCTTCAGAGTTAGTATTGGCTCTGCTGACACCTTACTCTTAGACTTCTAGTCTCTGGAAATATGAGATAATAAATTTATATTGTTTAAACCACTTAATTTGTGGTATTTTGTTATATCAGTCCCAGAAAACTAATATGATCACCAATGGAATAAATGTCATAGAACAATGTTTTTAAAATTTAGTATTATGAGTATTAAATAAAGTAGAGATCAAGATTGACAGAGCAAGTTTGCTACAGACATTTAATACAAGACAGTTCTGACTGATTTATAACATTTTTCAAAATACTATCTAATTATACTTGGGCAGATGTAATGCTATATGTAATTACATCCATTACTTTATGAGTCTTATAAAATTATATATGGATGCACTTCATTTTATTGTGCTTCACTTATTGTGCTTCAAAGATACTTCATTTTTTGCTAATTGAAGGTTTACGGCAATCCTACATTGAGCAAGTCTATTAATGTCATTTTTCCAAAAGCATGCATTCACTTTGTGTCTCTGGACAAGATTTTGATCGTTTTCACAATATTTCCATTATCTTCATTATTATTATCTGTTCTGGTTATCTGTGATCGATAATCTGATAATCTTTGATGTTACTATTGTCATTGTTTTGAAATTCCACAAACCAGGTCCATATAAGACAATGAACATAATTAATAAATGTCAGTTGTGTTCTCACTGTTTTACCAACCAGCCATTCTCCCTTCTTTCTCCCTCCTCTTGGGTCTACCTATTTCCTGAAAAATAACAATATTTAAATTAGGCTAATTAATAACCTCACTACTGGCATCTAAGAGTTCAAGTGAAAGGAAGAGTTGCATATCTCTCACTTTAAGTAAAAAACTAGAGATGTTTAAGCTTAGAGAAAAAAGCATATAGAAAGCTAAGATAAGCTGAAAGCTAGGTCATCTATGCCAATTAGCCAAGTCGTGAATGCAAAGGAAAAGTTATTGAAAGAAATTAAAGGTGATACTTCAGTGAATGCACAAATGATAAAATGTGCAACAGTCTTCTTGTTGATAAGGAGAAAGATTCTGTGTTTGAATAGAAGATCAAACTAGCCACAATATTCCCATAAACCAAAGCCTAATCCAGATCAAGTATATCTCTTCAATTCTAAGAAAGCTGAGAGAGGTAAGGAAATTGCAGAAGAAAAGTTTGAAACTGGAAGAGATTGATTCATGAGGTTTAAGGAAAGAGGCCATTTCCATAACAACGCAAAGAGACAAGTGGTGATGTAGAAGCTACAACAAATTATCCATAAGATCTAGCTAAAATAATGGGTTACGGTGGCTATGCTAAACAATAGATTTTTAAGTGTAGATAAAAGAGACTTCTATTGGGAAAAGATGCCATCTAGAACTTTCATAGCTAAAGAGCAGAAGTCAATGCCCAGCTTCAAAGCTTCAAAGGACTAATGCAGATAGACTGACTCTTTTAAAGTTCTAACAAACTTTAGCTGGTGACTTTAAGTTGAAGTCATGCCCTAGGATTCCAAAAATCCTAGGGCCATTAAAATTATGGTGAATCTGCTTTATCTGAGCTCTATAAATGGAACAACAAATGGTGGATGACAGCACATCTGTTTATAGCACAAGTTACTGAATATTTTAAGCCCACTGTGGAGACTTACTACTAACAAAACAAGACACCTTTCAAAATATTGCTGCTCATTGACAATTCCCTGGTTATCTAGGAGCTCTGATGGAGATGTACAAGGATATTAATGTTGTTTTCATGCCTGTTAACACTGTCTTGCAGTAATTTCAAATATTATAATTAATATTTAAGAAAAACATTTTATAAGGCTAATGCTGCCATGAATAGTAATTCCTCTGATGGATCTGGACAAAGTAAATTGAAGCCTTCTGGAAAGGATTCATCATTCTATATGTCATTAAGAACAGTCATGATTTATGGGAGGACATCAAAATATCAACATTAACAGAAATTTGGAAGAAGGTGATTCCACCCTTACTGGACAACTTTGAGGTGTTCAAGACTTCAGTTGAGGAAGTCAGTGTAGAAGTGGTAGAAATAGCAAGGTACCTAGAATTAGAAGTGGAGCCTGAAGATGTAACTGAATTTCTTCAATCTCATGATCAAAGTTGAACAATTAAGGAGTTACTTCTTTTGCATGAGCAAAGAAAGTGCTTTCTTGAGATGGAATCTACTTCTGATGAAGATGCTATGAACACTGTTGAAATTGCAACAAAGAGTTTAGAATATTATATAAACTTAATTGATAAAACAGTGGCAGGATTTCAGACAATTGATTCCAATTTTGAAAGAAGTTCTTCTGTGGGTAAAACGGCATCAATTAAAATTGTATTTTGCAGAGAAATATTTTGTGAAAGGAATAATCAATCATTGTAGCAAACTTCATTGTTGTCTTATTTTCAAAAATTCCCACAGCCACCTCAATTTTCAGCAACCACCACCCTAATAAATTAGCAGAGATCAACAGCAAGCCAAGACCTTCGATGAGCAAAAAAAGATTATGACTGACTAAAGGTGCAGATGATTATTAGCATTTTATTATAATAAAGTATTTGTAATTAAGGTATATAAATTGTTTTTTAGACATAAAGCTATTGTACACTTAGACTGCAGTGTAGTGTAAAGATAAATGTTTATGTGCATGAGAAAATCAAAAAATTGTGACTCACTTTATTATACTATTCACTTTATTGTGGACATCTGAAACTGAACCTGCAATGTTTCCCCGAAGTATGCCTGTATTTTAGAAAAAAGGTTTTTAAAACATTACCCAACTTCTTGAAAATATAATAGATTTTAAACTTCATATCATTTTATTTGCTGTGATTCAGCATTTAAGAAGTGTGCCTCTTGCTATAACTTTCTTCCCAGGTAATTAATAATGAACTTACTTTCATTAGATGGGTAGCAATAATGTTAATAGTGAAAAGAGTGCTGATCAAGAAGGGATGAGTCAATCAGCTTCAAAGAAATTTAAGAAAGATCAATATATTTATTTAAAATGAGCAGTTCACAGTCAGCACACACGAAGATGAATTATTCTGTGTTATATGGATATCACCGCAGGGAACAATTCCATTGAACTGTAAGATTGGTGAGGGGTGAGTAGGTTGCCTCCTGGGGCTACCTGGTGTTTCTATAATTTAATGAGCGATAAAGGATTGATGAGTGACTCAGATTTGTTAGTGTGTTATATTCCTATTTAACCAGTACATCATGTTATAGTTTTCAACAATTCAATTTGCCAATGAAAAATAGTTCTCTATTGCTCTCCACATTGTTACTAAGTAAGATATGTATAGAATTTTCCAAAATTATCTATTTTTAAATTCACTAAGACTTCATTTTATATGTCATATATGTAGGACAAATAAATTTACATAAAATTAACATAATCAAGATAATTCTAAGAAAAAAGTTAAAGAACAAAACTAATAACAAATAATCACACTTCGTTCTACTTACAACATTCTAATTATTAATAATTACAATGTAGCCTTCGACCACTTGTTTTGACAAACATAGCCATCATTTTAACATACACTTTTGTGGTTTGTAAACTAAAATTCAAACCTAAAAAAAAGTACAGTGTAGGAGAGTTAGGAGAGCAGGAATAAAAGACAAAATGTCCCCATAATATTTTCTAAATTATAATAAGAAAGATTCTTCTTTTAGTTTTCTCATTATAAACAATGTTTTTTCCTATCCTACTTTCTCTATAACGAGTTAATCATAATTACAGAGTGAGTAGTTTATTTCTGTTGTTTACTCATCTGCTTATTTCAACATTCCTTTGATGATCAGGAAGATTCTTCTAAATCTTTTAATTTTCTGTCAAAGATTTCTGATTAGTTTCAATTATTTGCTGAACATACATTTCTATCTAAGATATAGTGAACTTACTGAAAATCATCCAAAAAGTATTCATTATTTGAAATTTATAACACTTTGTGAGGAGTGATACATTAATAGTAATATAATTACTTTAGAGAATTGTGACTAAGTGCCAAGGATTAGTAGAACTTTCCAAGCTATGTAGAACATTTTCCTACAAATAGATCTATAAAGCATTTTTAGAAATATACCCCACTTCTTTTAAAATGGAGAATATCTAAATTCTAGAAATCAGAAAACTAAAAATAGTTCATTTTAATTTTAATTCTTTTTACTTCTAGTTTCAGAACTATTGGGGCACATATTGATTTTATTTGAAAGTGAAATTTTGTGCCAATGGGGTTATTTTAGGTACTTACATGAGGAAGTTTGTAATTTTAAAAATATTTTCTTTCCACTATATTGGTTTCAAACTCAAATTTATAGTCAGCTAAAGGCATCAATGTAGAGGACAAAAAATGTGATTTAGTTGTGATCAGAACTAAAGATACTAACCTTTCTGTTATATCTGTTTTTTCAGACACCCTGTTTATTGTCCACCTTTTTAGATTTTCTATATTTCACTACTTTATTTTGATCAATATAAAAATGGATTTTGTTCTCACACTAAAGAAGGAATGGCTTTGGATATTCTCACTATTTTCTAAAGTAATATTTATTGCTAAAATCTGTTTCACAAGATTCTAATTTTAAGTAATGCACAAGAAACTAAGGGTTCTTTAAAACCATGTATTTCATAAGTGTTCTTTTATATATTAACTTAATAACACAAGACATATATATATTCAAATAAAAGTAGGGAATATATTAATTGGAATAATATGTTAAAGTGGTAAATTGAAATTATGAAGATGTTCATATTTAATACATGTAAAAACAATGAGAGATATGAACATTTGCATACATATAACCAACAGTTCTAAATATAGGGTATTTTGTTGGTTTTATTCATTTGATATTTTTTATTTGTTTGCATTTTAATTGAGTATAAAATCATTCAGGAAATAGCACAAATCTTAACTCTAAATTTACCCATATAATCATATAAATATATATGATTTACACATATAATCATTACCTAGATCATAATATAGAATATTTATCCCCCCCAAAAATGTTCCCTTGTGCTCAATTTCAATCAATATCCACCTGTGCTCTCTCCTTGGAAAACTTTATTCTGAATTGTACCACTACCAATTGGTTTTGTCTGTTCTTGAACATACTCCTTACCAGGACAAAGAAAGTCATGTTATTTGTCAAGGTCTCTTTATAGCGTGAGTCCCCAACCTTTTTGGCACCAGGGACCAGTTTCATGGAAGACAATTTTTCCCCAGACGGGAGGCTAGGGGATGGTTTCGGGATGATTTCAAAGCATTACATTTATTGTGTACTTTATTTCTATTATTATTACATTGTAATATATAATAAAATAATTATACAACTTACTATAATGCAGAATCATTTGGAGCCCCAAGCTTGTTTTCCTGCAACTAGACAGTCCCATCTGGGGATGATGGAAGATAGTGACTGTAAATACAGATGATACTGTTCACCTCCTGCTGTGTGGCCTGGTTTCTAACAGGCCACAGGCCGGTGCCAGAGTTTTAATGCTTAGAGACCTTAGATCTGCTCAGGGTACATTTAGATTCTGATATACAGTAGGGATACTGGAGAGGCTGCCCTTTAATAAAAAGAGACTACATGAACACTGTCCATTTGTCTGGGGAAACAATAAGGAAGAATTTTTCCTGCAAGAAATGCTTGGCACAGGCTGACCTTTGTCCCTCTTTCTCCCAGAAGCAGGATGTCCCTCAGAGCTTTGCCCAGAAAGTAGTGTATGTATATGATTGGCCACCTTTTCCAGGTCTCTTAGCTGTGATGCATGTGGGGCACTCATAGTTGAGACTCCATCCACTCTGAGCAGCTTGTTTTAGCCTTGAAAGGGTAGCTTGCAGTCATTACAGGCTTCTTTTGCCCCTACCTGCCTATCTCTAAGTAATAAATCTTCTTTGTGTAAATTGTTGCCTATGAGTGTGTTTTGTGTTACCAGACTCAGAGAAGTTGATAACTAGTGCACAATAACTTGCTCTGCACGTGTCCCCACCTCTGACCTGTACAAACTGTGAAATAATAAATAGGTATTTTTTTTGTTGTTGTTCCTGTTTGTGGTAGTTTTCTGTAGAGCAATAGAACCATAGTAAAACGGTAAAAGAGTTCCTTGTTAGAAATGATAAAAACAAAAACTATTTTATCAGGGACATTAAAGAGACACAATGACAATGAGCTCCAAAGAACATGAAATTACAACAAAAATAGTTATTTTATTTTATTATTTATGTATTTATTTTTATTTCAAAATATTATGAGGGTACAAAAGTTTTTGTTACATGGAGACAATTATAATGTTTAAGTCAGGGCTTTTAGTGTGTCCATCACCAGACTAGTGTTCATTGTACCCAGCAGAAAAGTTTTTATCCCCCACCTTACTTCCACCATCCCACCCTCTTGGTTTCCAATATCCTTTATAGCTCTTTGTGCCCACAGGTGCACATGATTTATTTCCTACTTATTAGTGAGAACATGTGGTGTTTGTTTTTTCATTCCTAATATTCTTCACTTAGGAGAATGGTCCCCAGTGCCATTCAAGTTGCTGTAAAAGACATTATTTCATTCCTTTTTATGGCTGAATATTACTGCACATTTTTTATTCACTTAAGAATTGATGGGCACATAGGTTGATTCCACATCTTTGCATTTGTGAATTGTGCTATAATAAATATTCAAGTGCAAGAATCTTTTTAATAAAATGATTTTTTTCCCTTTAGATAAATCCCCAGTAGTGGGATAGCTGGATCAAATGGTAGGGCTACTTTTATTTCCTTAAGGATCTCTATACTGTTTTCTGTAGAGATGGTACTAATTTGCAGTCCCACCAACAGTGTAAAAGAGATCCTTTCTCTCTGCATCCATGCCAGCATCTATTGTCTTTTGACTTGACAGAGGTAAGGTGGTAACTCATTGTGGTTTTATATTATTTTATTTATTTATTTTTATTTCAGCATATTATGGGGGTACAAATGTTAAGGTTACATATATTGCCCATGCCCACCTCCGCCCTCGAATCAGAGCTTCAAGCGTGTGTTTCCCTGATGATTAGTTATGTTGAGCATTTTTTCATATGTTAATTGGCCATTTGTCTACCTTCTTTTGGAAAACTTTTATTTATTTTGCCTATTTTTTTGAGTTTCTTTTTTTCTGATTTGTTTGAGTTCTTTGTATATTCTGGATATTAACTCTTTATTGGATGTATAGTTTGCAAGTATTTTCTCTCATTCTTTAGATTGTCTCGTTACTCTGTTGATTATTTCCCTTGCTGTGCAGAAGCTTTTTAATTTAACTAAGTCCCATTTATTTATTTTTGTTGTTATATTTGCCTTTGTGGTCTTAGTTATAAATTCTTTGCCTAGGCAAATATCTAGAAGAGTTTTTCCCATATTTTCTTCTAGAATTTTTATTCATGCCTTACATTTAAGCCTTTTATCCACCTTGAATCATTTTTTCTAAGTGGTGAAAGATAGGGGTCCTGTTTCATTATTCTCCATGTGGCTATCCAATTTTCCCAGCACTTATAGAATAGGGATTCTTTTCCCCAGTGTATATTGTTGTCTGCTTTGTCAAAGATCAGTAGGTTGTAGGTAGATGGTTTTACATCTGGGTTTTCTGTTCCATAGATCTATGTCTGCATTTTTGTACCAATACCATGCTATTTTGGTTGCTATAGTCTTGTAGTATAGTTTGAAGTCTGCTAATGTGATGCCTCTAGATTTGTTCTTTTTATGTAAAAAATTTGATTCCCAATGTTGGAGGTGGGGCCTAATGTGTGGTGTTTAGGTCATGGGGGTAGATCCTTCATGAATACATTAATGCTCTCCCTGGGGTGAGTGAATTATCATTCCATTAGTTTCTAGAAGAGCTGGTTGTTAATTAGAGCCTGGCACCTCCACCCCTCTTGCTTGCTCTATCACCATGTGATCTCTGCACACACTGGCTCCCCTCTACCTTCAACTGTGAGTGGAAGCAGCCTGAGGCCCCTCAAGAGGCAGCTGCCTGATTGTGGACTTCCAGCATCAGAACTTTCAGTCACATAAAACTCTTCATAAATAATAAAAAAAATAGTTACTAGACCATAAATACATTTAATTTTATTAAAGAAGTGAACTGAAAGAAAACATATGGATCATAATGGGAAAAAGTTCACTATGGCAAAAGAAGAGTACCTTTGAAAAAGAAATAAATACAATAATTAGAAAGTGAACAGTTTCACTCTTTAAAATTTAAAATCTATTAGACGGTTGAAAAGAAGTCAGAAAACTCAGAAGACAGAATCAGCAGGCAAAAAGTTAACCTAGTAGAAATTAATCAGAATGAAAGAGAGACATGGAAGATTGAACCAGAGGGATAAAAATAAAGCTATTAGTTTGAGAACAGCTGATGAAGATCTTGGGGAAGAGGCACCATTTAAGAAAATAATGGCTGGTAATTTATCAGAATTGTTTCCAGAATTGTTTCTCCAGAATGGAAAAATATGTAAAGAGTGGGAGGTACATGCATTACTAACAAGAGCAACTTTGAAATCCCAGGTACATACAAGAGTAACTTTGAAATCCCACCAGGGATGTTTAGAACAGGCGTCCTCAAACTACAGCTAGTGGGCCACATGCAGGTGTTTTTGCCCGTTTGTTTTTTTTTATTTCAAAATAAGATATGTGCAGTGTGCATAGGAATTTGTTCATAGTTTTTTTTAAACTATAGTCCAGCCCTCCAATGGTCTGAGGGACAGTGAACTGGCCCCCTGTTTAAGAAGTTTGAGGACCCCTGTATTAGATGATCCTTTTATCCTTGGGAATAATCCTAGAAAAAGCTGAAGTCCTGCTCCATAGGGGTAGTTCTCAAATCCCTTGTCTTTTATGGTTTCTTCACTTTACCCTCAGAGGGGTTATTTTATTTTTTTATAGTTAGCCTTCTTGATCATAGCTGAGAGAATATGGAAAATATTCCATCTTTAGAGACTAAGCAGCTTTTCTGCATCTGGTGTTGAAGGTTTAAGGCCAAAGGATTGTCTGACATCGCTGCTCAGCCTTTCAGTAGGCCACCTGTCCCAGGGATTTAAACAGATTCTCATATTTTTTCCCAACCAACTCCTGTGTCAAAATACAACTCTATACTTCTCTTTCTAGACTAAATTAAACATGCCTTGAGTCTATTAGACTAATATGGGAGAGCAATACTCCTGATATTGTTTAGTCTTTCTGATACTATGCTGTCTTTTTACTTAGCCATTTAGGTAAATGGTTTACTGAGTGTCATCTTATTCAATTAAGAATTTTTATAAGGCAATGGTAACCACATTGTTGATTTGATGCTTGACACAAGACTGAGTTTTGGGCCGGGCGTGGTGGCTCACGCCTGTAATCCTAGCTTTCTGGGAGGCCGAGGCGGGCGGATTGCTCGAGGTCAGGAGTTCAAAACTAGCCTGAGCAAGAGCGATACCCCGTCTCTACTATAAATAGAAAGAAATTAATTGGCCAACTAACATATATATAGAAAAAATTAGCTGGGCATGGTGGTGCATGCCTGTAGTCCCAGCTACTCGGGAGGCTGAGGCAGTAGGATCGCTTGAGCCCGGGAGTTTGAGGTTGCTGTGAGCTAGGCTGATGCCATGGCACTCACTCTAGCCTGGGCAACAAAGCGAGACTCTGTCTCAAAAACAAACAAAAAAAGACTGAGTTTTAATTTATCCACCCACTCAAGACAGTCTTACTTTTATCTTTTGTCAATTGCAGATAAGAATTAATTAATTCCCAGTATATTTGAAAATCTGTTATTCTCTTTTATCCCTGCATTTTAAAATGTGAGCCAATTTTTTTTAGTTTACCTTAATATCCTGTCAAATGCAACCAATAGCATAGAAACTTGTCTTTAATTTTCCAACTTCTTTACTTAAAGAAAAAGTTTACTCTAAATATTTTAGGCCTTCTAAATGATTACATGTTACAGTTTCGACAAAAATTTCACATTACATAATGTGGTTTGGTATTTTTCTAGCATCCAATAATAGTTTCTTCGCCCTTTCTGCTTAGCCTCAAAACTAGCACCAGGTATTTTAATTTTTGTTACAGCAGCACCCATTCCCGGTATTAATTTCAGTATCACTCGATTTACCCAAAATATGTAGCAGTAAAAAGGATTTTTAAATGTCAGTAGTTTACAGGAATAAAAATATTTCTTTCTTTCTCCCATTTCATGAATGCTAATGATCGGCTTCAGTTAATGCTTCTGTTTCTTCAATGAGGGGCCCTGGCTGAAGGAATAGCCTGTGGCTGAGGTCCCCAAGCTCCAAAATGTGGACTTGTTAGGAACTGGGCCTTAGAGCAGGAGGTGAGTGTTGGCAACGAAGTCAAGCTTGGTCCGTATTTACAGCCAGTTCCCATTGTTCACATCACAGTATAAGCTCCGACTCCTGTCAGATTGGTGGAGGCATTAGATTCTCATAGAAATGCAAACCCCACTGTAAACTGCACATGGGAGGGATCTAGGTTGCTCACTTCTTAGGAGAATCTAATGCCTGATGATCTGAGGTGGTGATGCTAGCGCTGGGGAGCAGATGCAAATACAGATTATCATTAGCAGAGAGGTTTGACAGCACAATAAATGTAATGTGCTTGAATCATCCTAAAACCATCCCCAACCCCATCTGTAGGAAAAATTGTCTTCCATGAAACTGGTCCCTGGTGCCAAAAAGGTTGGGGACCACTGGCCTATGGTTCATTGCTGTCTATTCTCTTGCCAGGGGGAATGGGGAGAATAGAAGGGAACCCCACGATAATTTTTAATTCTTTTAGTAGAAAATGGGTTTCTTTCATTCGTATTTATTTAACAAAAGGAAGTCCCTGAGTCAAGCATGAGATCAATGAACAAGGAAGTAAAAACTTCCCACAAGAAAGGACAGTGCATAATTTTTACAATATTATAATCTATCAGAGGCAGTGTTTTACATTTATTATTTATTTCTGTTCCTTTAATAAATATAATTCACACAAATCTTTCTGAATTAGATACTTAAGATTTTGTGGTGGACAAAAGAAGCCCATTTCCTGTGTTGAGTAAGTTTATAGCTTAATGCATAATGCAAGCTTACAAACTTAAGCTAAATATAGATATATATTATATATATATATATATATTTTTTTTTGAGACAGTCTCACTCAGTCACCCTAGGTAGAGTGCAGTGGCATCATCATAGCTCACTGCAACATCAAACTCCTGGGCTCAAGCCATCCTCCTGCCTCAGCCTCCCGAGTAGCTGGGACTACAGGCATATGCCTTGACACTGGCCAATTTTTCAGTTTATATTTAAGATGGGTTTCACTCTTGTTCACGCTGGTCTCCAACTCTTGAGCTCAAGCAATCCTCCTCCCTCCGCCTCCCCGAGTGTTAAGACTTTAGACATGAGCCACTACACCTGGCCACAAACTGAGATAAATACTTTTAAAATAAAATAAAATGTTGTAATTAAATATGAATAGATTTTAATCAAGTGAAGAATGCTGGGGAACTCTTTATGCTATGATAGAGTAGATTTTAGAAGAACAATCCTCCTTCCAAGCACACGAGGGTAGCGCGATAACACACAAATGCCACCTGTTTGGAGTTACTGCATTTCTACAAAGGCCGCTGAGACTTCCCAGTGCAAGAGAAGTATATTTTGGTGAACCTAACGTTTTACCAATTTTGTCCTCAAAGTTTGTGCTAATTCAGAAGAAGTTTTTATATGACTGAAAGGCATGCAGAAAGTACTGCCAGTGGCTCAAAAGCTCAGTAGTTTTAGCAGTTTCACGAGACTAAGAAGGCTGAAAAAACATTCAGAATTTCTAAAGCAGCTAGAGTATTAAAGAACCCAGTGAGAATGAAAGACAAAGATTGTAAAGAGCGGACACCATTTTCATTCTTAAGCCCTTACTTCATTGGTAAACAGGGCAGGACTGAGAAACCGAGAAGAGTTTTCAGCAGTCTCTTAGAGCAATGGATTTCAGGGCCTTTCAAGAAGGAGGAAATTCAGCTGAGATCCTTTAAAAGCTCCCCAGGAGAAAGAAGCAGTGGGAACACAAGAGTCCTCACAATGAACAAAATCCAGCTTGGTTACCCCCATGCTGTGACAGAGAAAAGTGATTTACTCCTGCTCTAACTGCATACTAGTGAGAAAGATAGCTTGTCTTTGTAGAACAATAAAATCTTACAGAATTGGTTATATATATATATATATATATACATATATATATATATATATACACACACACACACACACACACACACACACATATATACATGTATATAAACACAATGGCTGGTATTTAATCAAAATTTACTAACAAAGCCATGAGAAAAAACTTAAGTGGAGCAGACTCAGAGTTAATCTAGTTATTAGTTATCAAAATTGAATTTTAATATATAGAATTAAAATATATGACACACATAGTATAAACTTTGGAATCATAGTAAATAAAGTGTCCTGAGACCCTCCATTATCTGGAAAATACTAAAATATTTAATCTAGATTAGAATGCAGTTTAAGGAAGTATATTTTAATCTCTGTAATAAGCACTATAATTATTGTAAAATAATGTATGATAAACAAACTAATATAGGAGTAATTTGAGAAACAAAATTTGACTAGTTGTTATTTTGATTTTTTTTATTTTTTATAAGAAAAAAATGTTAATGTTATGCAGTGTCTTTGGGAATGGGCTTAGTGGACAGCTAGTGAAAGAGGCATTAAAGAAGAAATCGCACAATAAAATTTCTTGGTTAGAATACCAACTCCACCAGTTAGTATCTATGTGGCCTTAAAATATATCTTAACATTCTATACTTGGTTTCATTATATGTGAAATGGTGATGATAATAATGATTTCAAGGCAGATTTCTTGTAAGTATTTAATAAAACATCCATATCAAGCCACTAGCCACAAACCTTGGCACAAAATTAGTGCCCCATAAATATTATTCATTAGAATACAAAATAAAATATTTAAAATCTAATATCAATTTGTGTCCTTAATTATCTAGGTGGCTTAGAGATAGAAGAATAATTAATAAAATACTTATTTTGTAAAACATTCCAATATATATAATAGAAAATGAACATTCAATCAAGTTATTTTAAATGAACTGA
The DNA here is from genome assembly GCA_008750895.1 of Mirza zaza. Classification (NCBI taxonomy): domain Eukaryota; kingdom Metazoa; phylum Chordata; class Mammalia; order Primates; family Cheirogaleidae; genus Mirza; species Mirza zaza. The sequence continues at coordinate 37,522 of VSMD01114557.1, forward strand.
AATAAAAACAAATAGAGTTAAGAACCTTCACAATTTGGCATATACATCATATTTAAAAGGAATTTATAAAGAAGTGTTTTAAGGTTTCAAACATGTAAATAAAATTATATTGTTACAGATTCCCAATCTTAAATTAACTCTTTAGCTTTAAGAAGACTTTAAGAAAACCTAAAATAGATATTTGAAATGAAAATAAAATCCTCCTATTGAATGAGATGACTGAGTTTATACTGTGCCAGTCAAATTAAATGCAAATAATCTCCAAACCATAAAGGCTTAGATAGAAAAGCTGTTACCACAAACAATCTACACATTTTACACATCCATTGAACATTTTCTAGAGTAGTTGATGTGCTGTGTTATGAAGTAAATAGACAAGCAGAGCTCACAAATTTATTGTTGTTAGTTTTGTTTATTTTGTTGTGTTTTATTTGTTTTCCTACTTCAGGTAGGTAGGAAAAGTACTTTTCATTGGTGAATAAGAATGCATTTGTCTCTAATAGTTGGCCAAAATAAAAATGACCAATGCTGGATTCAATAATTTATAAAAGGAGAATAAGTGAAGATTGGCTGCCAAAGAGGTAAGTTAGCTCAATAAAGTATATTATTGCATTGAGTTTTTCCCTATGGAAGGGTCTGCCAACAGTAACCTGAAGCTACTCTCAGGTCTTAGCCCATGCATTGTCTTCAGCTATAACTCAGAATTCCTCAGTAGGGGAAAAACACTTTAGTCTTTCTAGATTTAGAAATATTTATTGTAACCAATTTTAATTATAAAGAATCAAACAGAACAGAATAATTGAGCAATTATAAATTCAAATGGTGGTAAGCATCTTCAATATGATTCAAAAAGTAGTTATTGGCCTAATAAACCTATATTATTTTTTCCTGGTTTTCTCAAATATGCCCAACATTAGCTTTGTGTGATGATAATTCCATTTTGGAGCAATATTACTCCTCTCTGACATTTGAAAAACAAGTACTGTATTTTGAGAAACATAACTTATATGCTGGAAACAAAGTGTCTTTTTCAGTTAATTGAATGACTTACATGAATGAGCACTGAGTGTGTGAAATCTTGTCATGATGGACTTCTCATTCTGCCCTGCTATGGGAAAAATTCTATTAAATAGTACTGGCATATTGCTATCCACAGATCCTCTTTTTTTCTATGTTAAAACTACTCTTTTTTTTGTTTGGTAGGCTGAAATGGAATGAAAGAACATGAGTTGAATATTTCATGCTGTTCTGGTATGTATAATTCATGATCAAATTCTTCAAAAAGAAATAGATAAGAAGTCCTGAAAGCTATAAATGAAATATTTTTATACTTAACAGAGACACTGCATAAAGATCTTTTAAGTTTTGTCTGCACTGATACCATGAAGAATTATGAAAAATAACAAGCCACTAAGAAAGAATCAAAGACAGGAAATAGAAAAGACAAAAAATTAAACAGACAAATGGATAACTGGTCATATAAAATGCAGAAAAATAGTTTTCTCACAAATAATATATGAAAATGTTATGAAGTTTTGTAGCAAGATATTTGAGTCAATTATATACTTCTTCCTTTTCTCTTATGAATGCAATGTGAATGATCAAGTTTTTAAATGAGAACATTGTATTCTAACATATTTTTTAAGAAAGCAGAATCAAAGACAACTGTGGTCATGTTGTTTCATTCACTCAATTGTTCATTCATTTATTAATTCCACAAATCTTAATTGAGTAACCAACATTTACCTAGCTTTCTAGTAGTCGTTAGAGGTGCTTTATAAGTGGAATTACCATATAATTTATAGTCCAAACTAAGACACTTTACAGAGTGAAAGGGGAGATATAGAAGGATGTTGGGGTAACAGTGCAAAAATGAGACTCCCTCTGGCAAAGCAAGGTATAGAAACACCACTTTATAAGACTTGTTTTTGACCTTAAGGGCTTCATGGTATATCATAGTAGACTGGAAAAGAAGCAAAAAAATAATGTGATATGATAACTTTATAATGTGGGCAGCTCCAGTGTAATTGAAGTATGTATAGGATGCAAATAACTTGGTTGCAGGAGATCATGATAAGATTTTTGGAGTAAGCAACTTTAAGCTGAGGAAAGGGTAATACTGGCTAAATTACAGTCAGTATTTTAATTATATATGATTAAAATCAGGCTTAGTAAAACACTAAAACTAAATCTGAAACCCCAGCCAAATAAATCATCCAGTATAAGAAGAGATTGTATAATATCTTGTAGAAAACAAAATGATGTGATGTTTTGTGTATCTGTGTACTCAAAATCATATACTAGGGAGAAAGAAAACCCAGTCTGAACTCTAAATCTGAGTTATTATTAAAAATTGCTGAAGTACCACAAAAAATTCTGTTATCCTAATAGAGTTATCCAATTTGGACTAATACTATGATGGTGCTCCCAGTTATAAATATAGCAGATAGTAGTTCTGCATCACCTTTTACTGAGCTAGAGACTGTGCTGTCTGAAAACAAATCAAAGGGGTTCACACTCAGTACTTCTCCTGGCTTATTCCTCATTTTCTGTTTCAGTCAGGCAGTTAAACTAGAGCACAATGTTTTTGTGATGTTGTTATATACCTAAAAGGATGTTTAGGAATTCCTACAAGAGAAAAATATTCAAATAATACAAGAATAATGCCTTGTCTTGTTAGCATCAAATACTTAGGTTATTTTCAAGAATCACAAGATAACATTTTAATATCTCTCACCAATTAGGGTAAGAAAAAAATTATATATATATACACACACACAGATTGTGTATATACATACACATTCATATACATATATGTGCATATATACACATATTCATCCATCTAATGGTTTAATACATTGACTGCCACACAAAAAACCCAGAAACTTTCCCTTGGGGCCACATGTTTTATTATGAAAATAGAATAAAAACTTCGAGTGTAATTTAAAGGTAACCACAAGTAGAAAAATGAAATTTATTGACTTATGTTCATTTAATCCATGTATTTATAATCAAGTTGTCATTATTATTGTAACAATAAGAACATCAACAAGTAAGCTTTTATATTCTGGTGCTTTTGAAAAAATTCTGGTACTTTTGGGGATGTAAAAAGAGAAAAAAAAAGAAAAAACAAAATTAAAAAAGAATTTAAATTAATATAAAAAATAATAAGAAAAAAAAGATTTTATATATGCTTCACACGGCCCCATGGTCAAAACTGGAGTGAGTTAAATACAACTCTCATGGCAGTTAACGTGTTAAAAAAATAGTTCTTATAAAAATTATTTCAAGATATTCAACATATACTGGGGAAAAGAAAACTCATTCAATAAATGGTGCTGAGTAAATTGCATAACCGCATGTAAAAAACTGAAACAGGATCCAGACCTTTTACATCTCACAAAAATCAGCTCACAGTGGATAAAAGACTTAAACCTAAGGGATGAAACTATAAGAATTCTAGAAGAAAATGTTGGAAAAACTCTTATAGACACTGGCATAAGGAAAAAATTTATGAAGAAGACTCAAAAAGAAATCACAGCAACAACAAAAATAAATAAATGGGAACTGATCAAATTAAAAAACTTCTACATAGCCAAGGAAACTATCACAAGAGCAAACAGACAACTTACAGAATGGGAGAAGATATTCTCATGCTACATATCCAATAAAGGGCTGATAACTAGAATCTATATAGAATTCAGGAAAGAAAAAAATCAAACAACCCCACTGAAAAGTGGGCAAATGATATGAACAGAAACTTTTCAATAGAAGACAGACAAATGACCAAAAAACATATGAAAACATGCTCAACATCTCTAATCATCAGGGAAAAGCAAATCAAAACCACAGTGAGATATCACTTATCTCCAGTGAGAATGACTTTTATCAAAAAGTCCCAAACAATAAATTTTGGTGTGAGTGTAGAGAGACAGGAACATTCATACACTCCTGGTGGATCTGCAAACTAGTACAACTTCTGTAGAATTAATAAGGAGATACTTCAAAGAGCTACAAGTAGAACTACCATTTGATCCAGCAATCTGATTACTGGGCATCTACCAAAGGAAAAAAAGACATTCTATAAAAAAGACATCTGCACTAGAATGTTTATAGCAGCACAATTCACAATTACAAAGATGTGGAAACAACCCAAGTGTCCATCAATACATGAGTGAATTAATAAAATGTGGTATATGTATACCACAGAGTTCTACTCAGCCACAAAAAAGCAATGGAGATATAGCACCTCTTATATTACTCTGGATAGAGCTGGAGCCTATTGTCCTAAGCGAAGTATCACACGAATGGGAAAACAAGCACCACATGTACTCATCATCAAATTGGTATTAACTAATCAACACTTATGTGCATAAATAGTAGTAATATTCATTGAGTGTCAGGCAGGTGGAAGGTGGGAGAGGGGAGGAGCAGATGGGTATATACACACCTAATGGGTGCAGTGCACACTGTCTGGGGGATGGATACACTTGAAGCTCCGACTCAGGTAGGGCAAAGACAATATATGTAAGCTAAACATTTGTACCCCTGTAACAAGCTGAAATAAAAAATAAATAAGTGAATTGAAAAACAAAAGATCTCTTATTAACTTATTTTGAAATTTATTTTCTCTCACTTTGTCAGTCAGGTGAATTCTGTTGTTCTGTTAACCAATTCACTGATTCTACCAGGTGTCATCTTCACTCTACTATTGAGGCCTTCCAGTCAGTTAAAAATATTAATTTTTTTCATTTCTGTAATTTCTGTATTATTCCTTTTATGACCTTTAGTAATTTTCTGTTATTTTACATTTTTATTTATTTCAAGATAATGTGTAATTGATTATTTAAGCATTATAATGATGCTTGCTTTAAATTCTTGTCAGATAACTCCAACATATGTTCTATCTTGATGGTGGCATTAGTCGATTGTCTTCTCATTCAAATTGCCGTTACCTAGGTTCTTGGGCGATTTTTATTATATCCTGGACATTTCTTCTATTATGTTAGGTGGCTTTAAATCCTATGAAAATATTTATTTTAGCAGGCAGTCACCTTGTTTAGGTTTAACATGTGGATATTGGTCTACTTTTATGGGCTGAGATCCAATGATAATTTAATTTTCAGTTGCCTTGTGGTATTATTTTGGTTTGGTGGTTTTGTCTGGTGCTTCCAGGGATTCCACTGATTCCTGCTGCTGCTGTCTGAGGGTGCAGAGGCAGTTTCTCATAGCCAGGTTACTGGGTGTCTTTCATAGAGTGTGGTGGTACCACTATTGGTGTTTCTGAGTAAGGAAGAGAGTGTTGAGCCAAGTAGAATAAGGATAATATTTGGACCAAGATGCTTGCTGTAGCTATGTCATTCTTGCCTGTTTTATCTCCTATCACAGTAGAAAAGGGAATTTTAAGGCATAATGGAATATAAAGTGTCTCCACTGGATATTTATTTCTGGGATGGATCCTTGTTTTTTTCCTTTGCTTGTGACATTGGAGTCACCTAACGTCAGTAGGTCTCCTGCTTTTTTTTTTTTTTGGGGGGGGGGAGAAAAATCAGCCTATCTGATTACCTTTTGTTACTCTATTAGGGGTCAGAAAATACTGGGTATGGGTGGCCTTTCTCTGTTTGGTGGAAGTGGGGCACAAGACACCCTGATGCAGTGCTGTTCTTTTAGTCCTGTGATCTCAAACCATTTTCTTACCACGTTTCAGAGTTCCCCTTTTCTTCTCTTGCACCATTTCTAAGGTTCATAACTGTGCTTAGCAGGAGAAAGCAGTGAAAAACAGGTCTACACAATTTTGTGCAGACTGGGCATCCCTACATACTTTAATATTTATGATGAGATCCATTTGAATTAATTATGTGAATTTATTTTATGTATATGTATGTGTCAATTCTTAATTGTTATGATTTTTTTTTCTTACTGATTTGCAAGAAATCTTATATATTGAGTATAGTGGCACTTTGTTCTTTATACAATCTCAAATCTACATTAACATTAACACTTGAGGTTTTATTCTGTGTAATTTTCCTTTTTTTGCATCCAGACTTTCAAATGTTTATGCAAACAAATCTCTTTTATGGATATTGACTTTCCATTGCCTGCAGAAAAGTATTCAAAAATACTCATTTATTCATTTCCTTATATTTTTTCATTTTAGATTCACAACTGTGTTAACATTTAAATTTTTAATCCTACTAGTATTTATTTTGGTATATGAAAAATTATAGTTTTCTTAATGGATAGCTGATCTTTCCAACATACTTATCTCATAACCCATTTTTTGCAAGTGTCTTATGTTTGTACATTATGAATTATAAACATGTATAATGTAAAATCTGTTTCTGAAAATTCTTTTCTGCCTACAGAGGTAGTGACCCCAATCACTTCCTAAGGTCATGGAGCCTCTGCTCCATTCCGATTCACTGTTACCACATTTTATTGACAACTGAAGGAGAGTAAGCCACGCCTTACAAGGTGCTCCCGTAAGTCTGCCAACTGAGCCAAGTGCATTATTAGTACTAGTATAGTGAGTGTGTGGGGATGCAAGACACACACAAATAAAAATCGGAAGATGTGTGATGAAATTCACACAGAATAATAGGTTATCAACTTACTGGTTAAATCGACTTAAAAGAAAGCTTTCACTATATTTTATTTGAGAAATATGTACTTAATTTCAAAAGTTAAAATATTTTATCTTGATATAATTATTACAAATATAACAATTTATAGTTTCTCTGGTTGCTTTAGTTTGTGACAAAATGTAGTAAAATATTTTTATTCCCCTGATTTAAATAACATCACTTGTTTTATCCGTTTCATAATCCAAAAATGCTGAACAGCCTATAAAATTGTAATGTGTTTTCTGATATTCGAAATTGTGTTTATTTCTGCAATGATGGTTAAAGTCTTTCAAATTTAGAACAAAAATTAGGATAGACAACTGTTTAAATTGGAATATAGGCAGATGGTCAATAAATGCTTTGTTCAATTCTAAGTCATCCATGAAAATATTTTAGCATTTAATTTTTTTAACCAAGGCAGAGCTAACTCTGAAATTATAGATTCACTCTAATTATTTTTAAGGCATTATTTTATAAACAGCTTCCATAAATTTTAAAATTGTTTTAATTTTCATCATCAAAAATTATTTTCTTTGTTTTTAAAAAATATAATTATTATTTTTTTTTACAAAGCTTTACAACAATAAGATAATAGCTTTTCAGGATTAATTCCTGTCACTTGGAACACTCATATAAAGAAGTGGCAAACTAAATGCAATAGGACCTAAACAAAATGACAGATAATAAGTTAGCAAATAGAACTTAATTGGTAAAGTAAATCAAGTTGGAGTTAAAAGATTTCTTTTCCTCACTAATTTCCATAGCTCATTGAACAGTTACCACCATTTGTTTTATATCCCTTTGGGTAGTGGTTGTTTTCCAAACTAGATTAAAATTATCACCATACTATATCCACAAAGGAGGGCATCCAGATAGATTATAAGAATTCCATAAAACTAAGCTAAGTTTTTAGGTGTTTCTTTTCAGGGTAGTTTCTTTTTTTTTTTTTTTGAGACAGAGTCTCACTCTGTTGCCACTGCTAGAGTGCCATGGCATCAGCTTAGCTCACAGCAACCTCAAATTCCCGGCTCAAGCAATCCTCCTGCCTCAGCCTCCCGGGTAGCTGGCACTACAGGCATGTGTCACCATGCTTGGCTAATTTTTTCTATATATATTTTTAGTTGGCCAATTAATTTCTTTCTATTTTTAGTAGAGACAGGGTCTCGCTATTGCTCAGGCTGGTTTTGAACCTCTGAACTTGAGCAATCCTCCTGCCTCAGCCTCCCAGAGTGTTAGGATTATAGGCATGAGCCACTGTGCACGGCCTCAGGGTAGTTTTTAAAAGGAAAAAAAAAAAAAAATAGATCTATGAGAAGCCATAGAATTAATTTCCACAGGCTAGATTATCTAGCTCCATACATAATTCAGGGATGTTAGATATAATCAAATGAATGGTTGTTTCTTTAATTATTTTTTTTTGGTACATGATAGAACCTACTTAGAGATGTACAGTTTTTAACCAACATTCATTTTCTGATCCGAATTTTTACATAATCCCTTAAATTCTTGCAAGGAAAAACTATCTCCAGGTAGTCCTGTACTCTTTGTTGCATTATGAACAATATCAAGTTCTTTTCTAAGATAAAATGATTTGTTGATTTTTTTTCTGTTGGCAACTCTGCAGCTTACTTCTACAAATATTTAGAGTAGTTACTACCTCTGAATATGTAGGATAGTTGGGCATACAATTCACACATCTTTCTAGTTTCAAAAGCATATTTTTCTCAGAGTAAGCAAAAATTGGAGAGAAACTTGCAGTGGGGACTCCAGCCAGATAATCAATGTTGGATTAGGTGTATTTTAAGACATATTAAAGTCTTAACGGCCGGGCGCGGTGGCTCAAGCCTGTAATCCTAGCTCTCTGGGAGGCCGAGGTGGGCGGATCATTTGAGCTCAGGAGTTCGAGACCAGCCTGAGCAAGAGCGAGACCCCATCTCTACTATAAATAGAAAGAAATTAATTGGCCAACTAATATATATAGAAAAAAATTTAGCCGGGCATGGTGGCACATGCCTGTAGTCCCAGCTACTTGGGAGGCTTAGGCAGCAGGATTGCTTGAGCCCAGGAGTTTGAGGTTGCTGTGAGCTAGGCTGACGCCACGGCACTCACTCTAGCCTGGGCAATAAAGTGAGACTCTGTCTCAAAAAA
>VSMD01114559.1:0-18644 GCA_008750895.1 Mirza zaza
CCCCTTGCCTAGTTTTACTATGCAGATAATGGGAGGATAATACCAGCTTTAGATTACTGGGATGAGTTAAAATAATATCTACGGCTATCTTGTGCAGCATTTTAAAATACTCTTACGATATGTATCCTCCATATGCCTTTCTTCTACTAGTTTTCCCTTTCTAAGTAATTTCTGGTGCTAACTTTGGTTTCGGAATCTGCCTGAATTCTGAAATTCTTTATACTACCCAGTGGCACTTAAACCAAGTTAGGGTAGCCCCAGGAAAAGCTGTGAAGTAGACAAAGATGTGCCCCACCCTTCCTCCTCTCTGCACCTTTCTCTTCCATCCTCTCCAACCTGCAGTCCTCCCCTCGGCCTAGACTTATGTGTAGATGGCAAAATAACCTCATATTCTTCCCCTCTCCCTAACATTGTATTAAATACCTTCTCCTATTGAGAGACAGATTCCATTTTTCTGCACTTTGAATCTGGGTTTGGCCATATGACCTGCCAAATGGGACATTAGCAAGGAGCTAATAAACAGAGGCTTGAGCTTGAAAAGTTCTTGTGCAGTCGAGCTTGCTCCTTTCCTGCACCTGGAAACCTAAGATGAGCGCTTTTCAGGCTACTGCTAACCTGCTAGAGGATAAGAGGCCACTATAGGAGAGCCAAGATGTGCCAGCAACAGCCAGCCAAGCACCTGACCTGAGGGAAACCATCGAGGACCAGCCAAGCCCCAGCTGACCCATTAACTTATCCAGAAACAGCAGGTGACTCATGAGTAAGGCCAGAGAAGACTAGCAAGGAAACCACCAAATTGATCCCATACCTTTATTGTGAGCTAAATAATGACTGTTTTTTTAAGCCACTTAGTCTTGGGCTAATTATTTATGCAATAATAGGTAACTGATTATAGACTCAAGTCCTCAAAGCAAGTGCTGTTCTCATTTTCCCTCCCGGGTGTCCATCTCCGCCCCACTGTCACCCACCAACCCAGTGGCTGATCTTTTCTCCACCATCAAAACTCCTTTGGGCCAGGCGAGGTGGCTCACACCTGTAATCCTAGCACTCTGGGAGGCCGAAGCGGGCAGATTGCTCGAGGTCAGGAGTTCAAAACCAGCCTGAGCAAGAGCGAGACCCCGTCTCTACTGTAAATAGAAAGAAATTAATTGGCCAACTAATATATATAGAAAAAATTAGCCGGGCATGGTGGTACATGCCTCTAGTCCTAGCTACTAGGGAGGCTGAGGCAGGAGGATTGCTTGAGCCCAGGAGTTTGAGGTCACTGTGAGCTAGGCTGACGCCACGGCACTCACTTTAGCTTGGGCAACAAAGCGAGACTCTGTCTCAAAAAAAAAAAAAAACTTCATTTGTTTCATGTCTTAGGAACTCAAAATCCCTGACTAAGCTGATAAACTAATGTAAATTAGAAATCTAATTAAAGTATAATAAATAAGACAACACATACATAGTCTCCCAAAAAGCACAAAAATGGGCCTCCTCACTTCCTCTGTTGTTCTTTCTCTTGTGTGACATTCTCACTGATAGATATCAAAGGGGGAGAGAAAAGGATTTCTCCTGAAGTAGCATTTTGAGAATTGCTGGGTTTGTCCCTTTTTTCCTCTTCCCAAGGAAAAAAATGTACCCATCATTATATTCACTAGAGATAGAATCTGTTCAAATCTACTCAAGATAAGAAATCACTGCTCCAACTCCTCATCTTCTCTCCCTCCAGTCATATCTGAATGGCTTCTGAATGAGTTGATTAATCTTTCTCCAAAATCAACATGTCTTGAGTGCTTTCCAACTCATTCTCTGAACACTTAAACCCTTCAAAAGGCCCTTTTCTGTTCCATTGTCAGTAGTCAATCCCCTACCTCCAATGTTATGGATTAAAATGCCCTCCAAATAACAAGCGAAGTATGGTTTACACACTCCCAATACATTAGCAAGTCACAAAACATTCATTCAGCCCACAAAATTTGCTTCCTGGCTAGTCTACCATTGTTCTTTCCTAGCTACATTCATACAATAAATAGCATATCTGCCTCTGCTTAAAATTTATCCACTCATTCAGGAAACATCAATTGAGTACTTATATCACTGAGAACTTCCTTTCTCCTGGTCTTAGGAGTCCATGATTAAGAACTTCTTTAACAGTAATACCTTTGACCTTCCTCCTCACCTCCCTTCGTTCCTTCCACAGGAAAGAAATGAAGTATATTATTGTGGACTTTGGGAGAAAGAATTGAACAAGCTTGGCAGAGTCTCTTCTGGGCCTCACTTTTTCATATTCACTGTTCTAGGGAGTGCAACATCCTGGCTGACTCTCCACTATGTGGTGAGCATATGGGCCAAGTTCTAGCCCTAGCAGGAGAACCCTACTACTTTGAAGAGTAAGTTCAATTAATGAGAGATCGGATGGCACATCTAGGTAATACACTCTAATTCAATCTTTTTCTAATTGAACTTTTATTAATTTTTTTTGAAAAAACAAAAACTCCCTTCTATTATACTTTGATCTCCACAGTTACCCCACACGAAGGCACTGACCTAGGCGAAAAGTAGGGATTGAAGTCCAGCCCAGCTAGCCAGCTCCCTGGCCCCGTTCTTCTAACTCATTCACCCAGAGACAATGCCTCTTTACAATCATCTTCTAGGAGTGGGCGTTTTCTTATAATTCATATGCCCAAATTAAGAAAAAGGACATGCCTTTTCTAATCTGAACAAAGGCAACTTATGTGCTAGCAGCAGCCTGTTGATTTCTAGCTGATTCCGGTGTCTCTCTCTCAGTTGGTTCCCAACTTAAGAAGGAAAGCAAGAAGTGTTATTTGTTTAGCTCCTAAAAGGCCAAAACTATTATGCACCAAATATTGTATTAGATATTTGGAGGTGGGGGTGGAAGATGAGTAAGACAGAGCCCCTGACTATAAAAACTTGTCTAAATTCTTTAGGTCCTCAAAACCATTGTCAGTTTGCAGTTTGTTTTGGTTTCTGTATAGAGGTAAAGATGTAGACTACAGTCTTTGAATGTCTGAATTCTTGGCTCCCTCCCAGAACCTTTAGGGCCATCCCAGACATGTGTTGAGTTCTACAGACCCAATGCCAGAGCACAGTGGCAATGCTGTGATCAATGAAGACATAGGCAAAGGATACAAGCTCCTCAAATGTAGGTGCAACAAAACTGACTTTGCACACTGGCAGCTACACAGGGCAGGAAAAACCGTGGCACTCCAAGACTGAGAAGCAAGCATGCCTGCCCAACACAGGCAGCACAAGGTTGATGATACACAAGGACCTGTGCAGGATTAGATCCTGCCTTGTGCCTCTGGAAGCTCCCTTTGCTGTTGTGGTGGAGCATTTTACATGCTCTTGACCCTACCCCTAGTTCTGGAGATTCTGACTATGAACCTACACACCCACCAGGGTTAAAAACCCCAGACAATCCTGTTTACTGCAAAGCTGGAAGAATCAAAGGCAGTTCCGCAGGTAATCTCCCAGCAGCTCTGGCTTCAGGGCTTTGATATAAAGATTCTTCTTTTCCCTTAGGTCTTGCTAGTTACCTGGTAAGAATGACCCTAAATTGAAGCATGTAGGTCCATGAAGGATATCAGTTAATAATCTTTTTCTTTTATTTCTCAGTAGGAAGTTGTGTCACTTTAATGCTTAAACTCAAAAAAACAGTTTGTTGGTGGTGGTTTATGCTGATTTTTTATGTTTCATTCTGTAGTTTTTCAAGCATAGACAAGTATTTTTATTTTTTCTTAACAGCAGATTAGAACTGTTTTTTTTTTTTTTTTTTAGCTTATACATAAGCTAGGGACCGTGATTAGATGTGAACGTCCTTTGCAATTTCTAATTTGGGTCTCTTCCTTTCCAGCAAGGATTCTTAACAATAAAATGAAAAAAAAATGTAGTACCAATGAGGTTATTTTATTTTTTGTAGACACTGGTTAGTTAATGTCTAGCACCTCTGGTTTTTTTTCCTTAATAATATTAGAGAACCTAGCACTCTGGGAGGCCGAGGCGGACGGATTGCTCAAGGTCAGGAGTTTGAAACCAGCATGAGCAAGAGCGAGACCCCATCTCTACTATACATAGAAAGAAATTAATTGGCCAACTAATATATATAGAAAAAATTAGCCAGGCATGGTGGTGCATGCCTATAGTCCCAGCTACTCAGGAGGCTGAGGCAGCAGGATTGCTTGAGCCCAGGAGTTTGAGGTTGCTGTGAGCTAGGCTGACGCCACGGCACTCACTCTAGCCTGGACAACAAAGCGAGACTCTGTCTCAAAAATAATAATAATAATAATATTAGAGAAGTTTGATTTAGACATTCAAATATGAAATTGACTAAATTCGTTTACAAAATTGTAGTATGTGAGTGTGCCCCACCGCCTTAGGGTGAGAAAGGTAAGAACACTGTCTTCCAATTCAGAGGGCAATTACAAGACTAGTTGGAGAAGGACATGCAAATTATCTCAAAGGTAGGTCTTGAGAAGGAATGATGAAGAGTTGGGATCCTGTAACACCAACAGGCAGTTCAGTACAGGAAGACCAAAATTTTAAGTAAGCATTTAACATAGGAGCTATGGCCAATTCTTTCCCCTCTCCCCTTCCCTTCCCTAAGTAAACATCTGATTCCTGGGCATCCCATATGGGTAGAATACATATGCTCTATCCATCCCCCTTTGGCAAATAAAAATATTCCTCTATACTTGTTAGTTTTGCCGCAAGATGGTGGTTCAGTGCTTAGGCTTTGGGGCCAGATTTAATGAGTTAAAATAGCTAGAGCAGTGGAGGAGGGAAGAGAGCTATGAAGGTGGTATCTCTATGAGAAGACTTAAAACTGAAAGCTAAGGGAATGTGAACACTAGGGTCCATCAGTCTCTTATCTTTTATCACTATCCTTTATCACTTATCCTTTATCACAAGGTCAAACCTTGACCTTTAGTCTAAGATTCTTTTTGAATTAGATTAGATTTAAGGTCCAGAAAAAACTAACCCAATTTCTTAGAGGTTTGACAAATCAAAGCTCACTTTGGACTAAGCCAGACTTCTCAGGGATACTCTAACAAGTTTAGGGTATACCTCTAAAATGAAACCTAAAATGAGCTTGGCTTGGGTCAAGGATGGTACAGAGAACTGTTTTCATAGTCCATAAAACAATGATGTTTAATTATATGACAAGATGTGTAGTATTAACTTACATAGCTATTATTAAAGGTGCTATAAACAACTTATTAATATTTTTAATGTTTTTTATGGAGAATTTCAAACATACTCAAAAGTAGATAAAATGATACAATGAATTTCCTAGTAACCATCCAGTACCAACAACCCAGTTTGGCCAGGCCCATGGCCAAACTGCCCTATCCACACCTCCATTCCTTTTCCCGAGACTATTTTGAAGCATCTTGGATATCATATGATTTCACTTATAAATATAATAAATTTCACTTATAAATAAATTCAAGGTGAATCTCTAAAAGATAATGGCTTATCTTTAAACATAACTAAAATACCATTATCACACCTAAAAATAATTTCTTAATATCAAACATCTAGTGTCAACTTTTTAATTGTCTCATAAATCTTACAAACAGGTGTTTTTCATGGTGTGTATTTTAATTAGGACCCAAATAAGAGCCAGATATGGTAAATTATTGCAGCATTTTAAGTCTCTTTTAATTTTCAGGTTCCATCTTCATCTCCCTTTTTTTTTTCTCCTCTTGCAATTTATTTGTTAAAGAAATGTGTTTTATGTCCTATAGAAATTTTCATAGTCTGAGTTTGTATTTTACCATGTTTGTCTATCTCCTTGGCATGTTTGTCTATCTCCTTGGTGTATTTTACCATGTTTGTCTGTCCTATGGATTTTCTGTAAATTGATGGTTGGTTCTAAACGCTTGAACCGATCCAGGGTGAATTTTTTTTGCAAAAAATTTTTACCAAAAAAAAACCCAGAAAAATCTCAGGTTTTGACAACAACTTATTAACAAATTCTTTTTTCTATAATTCACACCAGAAGATATTACATAAAGCCTCAAAAACTTGATATTTCTAACTGAACAACAGCTTTGTTTTTGTGGAAAAGAACACATACTCACACACTCCACTCCCAACAACAAAAAAAAAAACACAAGAAAAGTTCAAGTATACAAAAACAAACCCAAAAAACTATAGGAATAACAAGTGCAAATTAACCTGAGTATCTAAAGAATACCAAAACTTGAGATTAATAATATGCTTTCTAGCCATTAAAACTGAGGCTTAGGCCAGGCCCAGTGGCTCACGCCTATAATCCCAGCACTCTGGGAGGCCAAGGAGGGCGGATCATTTGAGCTCAGGAGTTCGAGACCAGTCTGAGCAAGAGCAAGTCCCCATCTCTACTAAAAATAGAAAGAAATTAATTGGCCAACTAAAAATATATAAAAAAAATTTGCTGCGCATGGTGGCGCATGCCTGTAGTCCCAGCTACTTGGGAGGCTGAGGCAGAAGGATCGCTTGAGCACAGGAGTTTGAGGTTGCTGTGGGCTAGGCTGACACCATGGCACTGTAGCTGGGGCAACAAGAGTGAGACTCTGCCTCAAAAAAACAAAATAAATAAAAATTTTTTTAAAATTGAGGCTTAGTTGTTCAAAACTATTTTTTGATTCAGAAATGAACTTTACGCTCCAGGTTTTGGTTCAGTTTTCCTCAGCTACCACTAGAGGGAGGCCAAGATACATCTGAAAACCCCACATCTGAAAAACACATCTTGAACCTGAAAGATTTACATTTTAAGTTCTTTTTAAAATATCAAACATAGTTCTTAGTCAATATTAAAAATTATTTAATTTTCTGGGCTCAGTGTCTCATGCCTGTAATCCCAGCTTCTCGGGAGGCTGAGGCAGGAGGATCACTTGAGGTCAGAAGTTTTGAGACCAGCCTAGACAACATAGAGAGATGGGAAAAACATGAGTGAAAAAAAAGCCAGGTGTGGTGACGCGTACCTATAGTTACAGTTACTTAGGAGACTAAGGTGAGAGGACCCAGGAGTTTAAGGCTGCCCTGAGCTATGATCATGCCACTGCAGTCCAGCCTGGGAGACAGAGCAAGATCTCATCTCTAAAAATAAATAATTAACTAACTGATTTAAAAATAAAAATTATTTATTTTGTGTTTTACTAGGAAACATCATACTGAAGTAATTTTACATCTGGGATCTGTCTGCAATGTGGAGGAATAATGCAGTCCTGGTGTGTTCTGTACAAAGTACATGATACAAAACGTACTCCTGAAGTCTATCTACCCTAGACCTTTGCAAGCCATGAAAGGTATAAGCAAGGTATAAAAACCCAAATAGAAATTATTTCATGGTGACTGAATTAAGCTTTTTTAGAGGTTCTAAGCACTTTTTAAGAATGCAACACCCCAGCTCCCTTCCTAATTATAATTTTAAAACATTAAACTGTAAAATAAGCATAAATAAATCCAACAAACTTATTTTTCCAATAATAATTAACTTATTCTGGGGGTTTGAGAGATAAATATCTAGTTCTTCCCCCAAAATAAAATAAGTCAATACTCCTTTGCTGGAAGGTTAAGCATATACTTAGCCTTACAGATAATCTAGCTCTATTTCCTATGCTGCAAATAATTAGCTAAAAATGTCAAAACTAACTAATCTCTCTTTTTACCACAAAATACACACTCTTATTATAGTGCTGTTTCTCATTGCCAATGCCTGGAAGACTCTAAACACATCAAAGTGACATTTGTGCTTTCCATTTTTGTAGACTTGGCAAGGAACTATGCAGGCATGCACCGAATGGCCAGTCTTAGCACCAAATGGAAACCCATCTTCAGGTTCCTTGGCTCTGCCAGGACAGAAGACTCAGAGCACAGAGCACAGAGCACAGACAGCTGTCTAGACCATGAGGAGCAGGTCCAATGGAGTGCATCCCTGAGAGGCACATAGATGGTGCAGACATTGGAGTTTTTTCACGGCAATAGTAAGCGTGCTGATAATCACTGATCATGAACAACCTTACTAGAGAACAGGGGCAGGGAGAAGTATAAACCACATGCTTAGGGGAAATAAAATTCCAGACCAGGGGCAAGTGGTGTGCTGATGACTTTTTAACCAGCTCTACTGGAGAAAGGGAAAGGAAGTCCCTCACGTGTAGTTTGCCAATTCCCATGGCATAAAGACTCCCACTGTGGCCTATTTCAGTCTACCAAGCATCACATCATTGAATACGGAGTTGAGAAGAGATGCTAACAGTCAGCTCTTACACACCACTTAAAGCATCCACTCTGCCCCTCCTCTGGCTGTGCAAATATTAGGAGCAGGCCTGATGGGGAAAACCTCCTTTCTATACTCCTATGGATTCTGTGAGGACGGGTTTTCCATGGATTCCTATGGATTGCCAAAATCCTATGGATTCTTGGAATATCCCTCACTTCTCCCCAGAAGTGAAGAATTGATTTATCTGATTGGTGTGTTACAAAGAAGGAACTGAGTGCATTAGGCTAAGCCCCTTTCTGCCATTTATCTAGAGAATCTGACTACCCAAAGATATGCTTTCTCCTTTGACTGCTGTTACGAGATAAAAGTCAGTGACCTTATGCCACAGTTTTCCCAGGACAGTCCTGGTTTCATTCTATTAATGCTCCCTCTAACTCTCCAAAAAAGTGTCTTGGTTTGCACAAAGGATTATATGCCATCTTGGGTAAAAGGGACCGGCCTTGCAGAGCAAAGCCTGCAGCAACCAGAAGAAAGGCTGCCTGTTTCTGGGCATAGCCCTAGGAAATCCACTGTTACCACAAAACTGAGCCACATTCTTCACTATCACTGTCGTTGGTAATAAAGCTGACATTTTGATCTCCATCCGCTTGACTCTTTACCTAGCTCTAATTATGTTCCAAACCCAGGGAGTAACAACAGAGGCATTATTATGGAGACCCTTAAAACTTCACCCAACTGAGTGCCCTGAAAAGTGACTGGTTGTGGCTTCTGGACAAGAAGAAAGTGCAAATCCACACACAGAGATATAAAAGAGACCAGGTTCATTCAGACAATGACCCACAAGCTCCCAAATCTACATTTAGGAAACAAAATATTAAAATTTTTAGTAAGAACTGACTCATCAACAACACTGCCATAGTAAAAATTGAGAATTAAACCGGGGTCACTTTCTAAACTCTAAGTCACCACCACAAATACTCAGGGTACTCCATACTGTTCTGTTGGCTAAGTGTACATATGCGAGCTACCAGTAGAGGGACCCTCCGATCTCCAAATGTCATTCTCAACCAACCTTTATTTTATTTATGTATTTATTTATTTTGAGACAGAATCTCTCTTTGTTGCCCAGGCTAAAGTGAGTGCCGTGGCTTCAGCCTAGCTCACAGCAACCTCAAACTCCTGGGCTCAAGCAATCCTGCTGCCTCAGCCTCCCGAGCAGCTGGGACTACAGGCATGCGCCACCATGCCTGGCTAATTTTTTCTATATATATTAGTTGGCCAATTAATTTCTTTCTATTTATAGTAGAGATGGGGTCTTGCTCTTGCTCAGGCTGGTTTCGAACTCCTGACCTCGAGCAATCCCCCCGCCTTGGCCTCCCAGAGTGCCAGGATTACAGGTGGTCATTCTTAACCAACCTTAACAGCTCTTTTGCCCCATGAATAAACTGCAAACTTTCTTCAGCCCCTTAGCTGTGTATCTATATAAATGAAGCTGTGGAATACCAAAGTGGCACTCAGAGAAAGTAAAATAACCATGCTCTTAATATTTGTGAAGCACTTAAACATGCATTATTTCAGACTGTGTCTCCAAACTACCCCCTCTTCTTAAAGCTCACCTGACCATATGTTTAATTCAAATAGGATATTGATCATTTGCTTCTTAAAGGTCATATCCAATTACAAAGAATCACAAGTGGATGCTCACATCCTTTTGCAATTACAATTTTGCTAAATGAAATACTCCTTTCAAGAAAGTAAGCCATTATCTATGCTTTCAAACTCCTTCAACACCAGTGTCTGAAGAGTGAGGAGCAGGCAAACCTTAGGATGGGGTAACACATAGAGAGACATATGCACTCATAGAGAGCACAATACAGAAAGCAGTCCAGAAGGAAAGCAGCTCTACATTCCAGATTATCATAATCAAACACTTAAGAAAAGACGTACACTGTCCTTGATCTGCCTAACTATAACCACCAGCAGTTGAGTTGCAAGCACACCAGGAAGCTCAATTTAAGTTCATGACCAAAGACAGGGTGGGGAGGAACACAGCGAGAACATATCCAGACAATTTTGCTGATGCACTTGTTGGTTCAGTTATTTTCTTGCCAGGGCCACACATACACACCCAAAGGCGGTGCCTCCAGATCACGAAATGCAGTAGAAATGTGTCAGTTCTTCATTCAATATCAGCAAGACCAAAAGCCAAACCATATAATTCACTGTCCAGAGTACAGTTAATTAATTGTTAATTGTTAATTTTGGTTTCTTGCTGTAGCCAAGACCAGTATCCACCTACCCAACATTTATTCTCTTCATTTTCTTTAATGATACAATTTTAATTTTATTGCAAGTAGTAACGTATCCAGCTTAAATGAGCATTTACCAACCTCTCCTGAAGCTAGAGATGGTTGAGGAATAATGAGCCTTTAGAGAAACTTCCTTAAGACAAACAGCTAGAGTATGCCTTTTTGTCTTTCTTGCTTCCTCTCTGGAACATGTATGTGCTATCTAGAACCCTAGCAACCATCTTGGACCATAGGACAATCTTAGGAATGGAAACCACATGCAATGGATGGTAGAGAAGGAAAAAAAAGGGCCTGAGTCACTGATACCGCTTTAGAGCTACCATACCAGCCTCTCTTCAGCCTTTCTTTATGAAAGAAAAAAAATAAAATTCTATCTTGCTGAATTCCTGTGTTACTAGTAATTGAATGAAATTTACAATTGATACGCCTGCTATCTGAATCACCCAACTCATCTGATAATTGCTCAATACCCACCTCATTTGGGGATATAGAAACAAAGCCTTTAAACTGGCTACAATAGTTATGGCGATTTGATTCTCAAAACTAAAAATTAGGTCGCACGATAAGAACAGTTTGAATCCACTTATGGGAGAAGCAGATCAGCTTATTTGAAATCAGGGCTGTGTTAGAACACCCAGATCATATGATTCTATTTCAGTTATTAAGTTCAAGCACATTGCAGTAATCCTGACCTGATTTTCCACTTCATCAGGAAAAAGATAAGTTTGGGCACTCTTCTAACCAGGAACTTCAGTTTAATACCTAGTCTCTGAAATTAAATTCACAAAGGGTTCTGGGTTTCCTGAAACTCACATTCCCAATAAACTTTCGGGTTTTTGTAGTAATTACACCTATGCTTTTCCCTCTGTACCCAGGAAGAAGCATTACTGGCACCTTTATCCTATAGAACTCAGTACTATATGTTTAATATGTGCCTTACCTAAGCCCCCTATATGTTTCCCCATAAAAGGACAATAATGCTAACCTGTCCTCCAAGGTGTGTTGTGATGTTTAATTAATGTTTATAAAGTATTTAGTGAGCTACAGATGAAAGATGCTAAAGAAGCAGAAAGCAATATCATTAGTCTGACTCATCGTTACCCTTATTAGTTATACAAAATGAAAGCCATGTTGCTACAGCCAAAATAGTTATGGATACACATTAGGTCAAATATAAATCCCAGAGCAACTTAAATCGCATCTACAAAGTAAATACCTAAAGCTCCTTAATAGAGCAATATGCTTTTTCTCTGTAATAAGTATTTGAAACCCCTTAAAATTTAAAAATGTAAACTGATTAGAAGGTTAGAGTAATGGTAAAAAAAAAAAAAAAAAATGATACCTTTGGCAAACATATGAAATTCTTTACACTTTATTATGTAGATGAAGATTCTATCTGCAGTGATGTGAAACTACTTGAAAAACTAAATTTTATTTGATTCATTTGCAATTGAAGCTAGCAATAATGACCTGAATTTCACAGGAAATTAAAACAATAAATTGGTAGCCTTAAAAGTTTAGTTCAGGCCGGGCGGGGTGGCTCACGCCTGTAATCCTTGCACTCTAGGAGGCTGAGGCAGGCGGATTGCTCGAGGTCGGGAGTTCAAAACCAGCCTGAGCAAGAGCGAGACCCCATCTCTACTATAAATAGAAAGAAATTAATTGGCCAACTAATATATATAAAAAAAGTTAGCCAGGCATGGTGGCGCGTGCCTGTAGTCCCAGCTGCTCGGGAGGCTGAGGCAGGAGGATCGCCTGAGCCCAGGAGTTTGAGGTTGCTGTGAGCTAGGCTGATGCCACGGCACTCACTCTAGCTTGGGCAACAAAGTGACACTCTGTCTCGGAAAAAAAAAAAAAAATTAGTTCAACTGGTGTCTCTTGAGTTTCTATGTGCCCTATGTTGAGGTGCAGTCTATTTCATACACAGTCTTCAACAACTTTTCAACTAAGTATACAACTATATTTAGTAAGTACATATTAAGATTTTTATATTTCTGAACCAAAGAATCATTTACACTATATGTTCTATTCTAGAATACAAAACTAGAATATCATCTGTGCAGTTGAATAACAGACCAGACTCTATGGCTGTTCTGAAAGACATACCCACCGGGTTCATCATTACCTGTGTCAGAAAATGAAATGATGACCATTCTCCGCTCAGAAAATACATAGTTGAATTTTTCTTCCAACTACCAGACAATTTGGTTAATTTGGGAATTATAATAATGTGGTCTAGTCAGGTTTACATGGAAGGTAAAAGAAACTCATATCCATTTCATCCCCAAAACGTACAAAGTTAACATTCTCCTTCATTGAAAGTAAAGACTATCGTGAAAGTTGCTTAATCCCTTAACAACAGCAACAAAAAGACAAGCAGGACATTGTATTACAGCACTGAAGGGACTTTTCAAAGTAAACAGATTTCATGACATTCTTAACCAGTCCCGATATAAAGCCACCCATGTTGGAAATAATCTAAAATCATTTTCAGCTATGTCTTTGATAACTCCTTTTTTCTATCTCCATTTCTTCTTTTCTTCCTCTAAATGTGTTGTGACCCATATGTTTACCACTGAGATGTCCCCCCAATAGTTACCACCTACCTTCCATTGCCATATATGTCTATATCATGTAAATTAAAATGGGAAGAATCCCCGTCCAGCATAAAATGGAAAACAAGCACCCCCACCTCACTCCTGCAATAGTTCGTGAATTCTAAAGGAGCTTCCATTACTCTGAGTCACTTCTTCCTTGGATTTCTTGCTTCTGCTGAATTCTCTAGTGTCATCTTTTGTGCAAGTTCCCTTAGCTTTACTCCATATTAACTCAATATGGAATACACTCCTTCAGACTGTCTTTGAAACTCACAAAACTTCCTGTTTATTTCTTCTGACATCACTCCTAGAATTTAGTATGCTGTGAGTTTTATTTTCCACTACAAATGGCCTATCAATGTGGTTAACTAAATAAAAAGTTTTCTTTTTGAGGAATTTTCTTGATGGCTTTTAAATGTACCTCCCCTCCCCTCCATATTTCAAATTAACTTTCTAACTTCCAGCACCTATAATAATATTCTTCTCTTTTTACATTCTTTTCTTTGGAATTCTTATCCAATTTGATAGCAAATGACTACCACATTTCAATCTTCAATTTCTATCTCTCGCCTATATTCTGGACTTACATTTCCATTCTGAAAGACATGTTTGCAAAAATTTACCACAGATACCTCAAACCAAGCACATAAAGAAAAATATGTGAGGCTTGTGTTCTGTGTGGATCGTCAATATAGACTACAGAGTCAAGTGACAAAGTTTTATTCTAGGAAAAGGAGTAGGATCCAGGTGCTAAGGCCCTCAAAGATGTGAAGTGACTCCATACCTGTCAGAAAGAGCTCATGGCTTACCAGATGCCTCTGGAGTGTCAAAAGAGGGACTTGCTGAGAGAGGACTGAAGAATAATAATTTACAGGTAAGGTTCGGGGTCAACCTAGACGTCTAAAACTTCAAAGTCATGGCATCCAAAGCTAAAGGCATCATCTTTTCCAAACTCCTCCTGTTCCTAACTTTGTGAACTCTGTTATTGGAACCACAATATTCCCAGTCACACGATTGCAAAATTTTAACTTTGACTCTTCTGTCTCTTATTCCGCACTCCTTCAATTGTCTGGCTCTTCCAGTCCAGACTCTGAAGTGTCATCCCCAGTCTCACCCTTGCCGCCTTAATTCCAGCACTCATAATCGTCCAATAAGAATGATTAAATGAGTACCCAAAATATCTCTTTATCCTCAGACTTTTTCATCTAATTCTCCCCATCTATGGCTGCCAACTGATACATTTTCATAAAGTACAAAAGTGATGATATCATTTCCCTATAAAATCTTCAAAGCCTCTTTATTACCTAGCAAACTGAGTATACACTCCTTAGTACCCTCCCCATTGTGAAGTCCAAGGGTCAGTTCTCAGGCCTCATCTCACTCAACCAATCAGAAGCATTGGAGAATTAATCTCTAGCCTGATTTCTAGAATTGGTCTCTTGCTTCAACCCTTACCTAATAATCTATTTCGCAAACAGCCGTGGTGATGCTTTCAAAATATAAGTCAGATTATGTCACTATTCTGATTAAAATCCCCCAAAGGCTTCTTCCTATTTAACTTAGGGTAAAATTCAAAGTGCTTACGATGGCCAGCAAGAGCGTACAAAAGGTGGCTACCCACTGCCTGACCTCATCCCTCTACCACAATCCTCCATCCCTCTAACCCTCCCTCTGCCACACCAGTCTCCTTGCTCTTACCCAAGGACAACAAACATGCACACACCTCTTGGGCTTTGCAATAGCAGTTCCACTCTTCTCGCTGAGAGATGCATGGCTCTCTGACTCATTCAAATGTCTATTTATAGATTGTCAACTGGAGAGTTCTCCCTCCACTCTATTTAAGTAACATTCCCCCCAGACTACCCATGTAATCCCTATTCTCCACCACACTTAGCACTATTGGAAATACACCATTGGAAATGTCATAGTTATCTGTGTATTATTTTTTATTATCTGTGTCCTCCCAGTAAAATATAAGCTCCCTGACAGGAAGAGCTTTGTTTCTTTTACAGCTATTTTCCCAGTTCCTAAAAGAGAATGGTTGTACTTAGTAGATGCTCAATAAATATTTGTTGAATGAATGAGTCTAACAGAGTGAACCTCCCTGTGGAAATCCTATGCTAGCCCAGTGGAATCCAACCTATGGGCCAAGGACTTGGGAAGTATCAGAGTAATATAAAGGGGTCTGTGAATCCACATCCTTTCAATTATTGTCTGTGAACTAAGTAAAGTACTATATAATCTGTTACTTTAAAACATTAATTTAAAGTATATATTATCATCATGTATTTTCTCAAAGGATACTAATAGTGCAGTCGCTATTATATAGGGGCCTACCAATTTTTTTCATATTAACAAGGGGTTCTCATACTAAAAAATGTTAGGAACCCCACTACCCTAGCCAAATGAAACCACTACCTTTTCATCAAGTCGTCTACAAACATTCACACCTGTACCTTTGCTAACATTTGTGTCTTAACTACAAAATCTTTTCCTCCCCTCCTCTTGCCACCCCAACCTCCAATTGCTTTGCCTTTCCACATCCTCAATCGTCATCATCTACACCTGAGTGAGCACGTCCCTAAGTGAGAGCTGGCAATGAGACACACAATGAACTGCCTGGGGAGCGGGATGGGAAGGAAGGAGGAGCCAGAAGGAGGAAGGGAGGTGCTGAAAGACTCAGCTAGAACTCCCAAGTCCAGCATCACCTGCCTCCCACTTTGCCTGGAGTCCCCCCTTGGGTGAACAAATGTTCCCAGCAGAGCCCTGCCACCAGCAAAGCCCACCCACTCTGCATTCCCCACAAATATAACATGTGATTCTAGACCCTGAACTGGTTTTTTTTGTTTTTTTTTTTTGTTTGTTTGTTTTTGAGACAGAGTCTCACTTTATTGCCCAGGCTAGAGTGAGTGCCGTGGTGTCAGCCTAGCTCACAGCAACCTCAAACTCCTGGGCTCAAGCAATCCTGCTGCCTCAGCCTCCCAAGTAGCTGGGACTACAGGCATGTGCCACCATGCCCGGCTAATTTTTTCTGTATATATTAGTTGGCCAATTAATTTCTTTCTATTTATAGTAGAGATGGGGGTCTCGCTCTTGCTCAGGCTGGTCTCGAACTCCTGAGCTCAAACGATCCACCCGCCTCGGCCTCCCAGAGAGCTAGGATTACAGGCTTGAGCCACCGCGCCCGGCCTGAACTGTTTTTCATACTAGCCAAAGTGCTCTGCCCACTGAGCTCTGCCAAATAGCACCCATCACATCTTTGTTCTGGTTCAACCTTCACCTATTTCTGGAAGTTTTCCCTAGCTGACCAACAGCACAACTTTATCATTCCTCTATGGCCCTTCAGCAATTTAAACTATTTCTCAAACAAATTTTCTACTCTTTGACAACTTGTTTTTAAGTTTCATTTGTTCGTTCATTCTCTTAAATGTGAATCCCTGCCTAAGATGTAAGCGCTTCAGACATTTCTTTTATATGTATCTTCCCATTATACCATAATGCCTAGCTAGTACTGGACTAGGTACAGAAGAGATACTGAAAGATAGCCTGTGAACACACTAGATTAGCCTTTTGCTGGATTCACAAACCTATTGGCCTATTCAAATTATACTAGTTTTAAAGTTTCTTTAAATCATGAAACAGGCCGGGCGCAGTGGCTCACGCCTGTAATCCTAGCACTCTGGGAGGCCGAGGCGGGCAGCTCGCTCACGGTCAGGAGTTCGAAACCAGCCTGAGCGAGACCCCGTCTCTACTGTAAATAGAAAGAAATTAATTGGCCAACTAATACATATAGAAAAAATTAGCTGGGCATGGTGGCGCATCCCTGTAGTCCCAGCCACTTGGGAGGCTGAGGCAATAGAATTGCTTGAGCCTAGGAGTTGGAGGTTGCTGTGAGCTAGGCAGATGCCACGGCACTCTAGCCTGGGCAACAAAGAGAGACTCTGTCTCAAAATAAATAAATAAATAAAATAAATCATGAAATAGCCTACTTATTGTGAAAATATCTATCAATTACTTTCCCAATTCATTCTCCTGTGTAATACTATACTCTCTAGCAGATGACTTTGTTCCTGAAGTTCAATTCTCATTGAACTCATCCTTAACGTAAGACATGAGTTAGGCAATGTTGAGACACGATCCTTGGCCTCAAGGAATTTATAATTATTCCTTCAAGAAAAAACATTTTTAAAGCCCCTGATGTGTGTTAGGTACTTAGGCAGGATTCTATACACATAGAAAATGATACATGCACACCTATAAACAAAGACAAGAGTATTAAATTCCACAAGAAAGGCAGTTAGTTATATGGAAATCTAGAGAAGGGAATATTAATTGTGAATGGGAACATAACATAAGGGAATTCTTTACTGAGGAACTGCCCTTTGAACAGAACCAATAAGGAGCAGGAGAATTTTCATGAGAAAAATGAATGAAGGATATTCTAGAAAGGCAGTTGTTTCTCAATCTAACTGTCAAAAAATGGCTTCTGAATGTCAGAGAGACGTTGGTTCAAATTATGTTTTTGTCACTTACTTGCTGAGCATCCCCAAGTATCTTATTTAACTGCATTTATAAAGTGGAGCTAATGTAATTACACATTTCATAAAGGACTCTTGGCCCAGATTCTTAACCACTCTTAGCACAGAGTAAGCACTAACCGAAGCAGACCATGAGTCAAAGATACAAGTACAAATGGTTTATTTGAAAGGTGACCTCAGGAATCACTGGTAAGAAAGTGAGGAATGGAGTCAGGGAAGGGATGTCTGTCAAGTTTCAATTTGGGGAGAGGACCTGTATTATTTGTGTATTTATACTAAATGTAAAATAATCAGTATGCTTTTTGATGGCATGTGAATTAAACAGTTGTTCCTTGAAAGCAGGCACCACGACTGATGGGTTTGAGCTTCCCACAGAGCCTAGCCGGGTAAACACAATACTGTTTGCCTGGTAGGTTTCAGTACATGTTTGTTAAAATGGACAAATGAATGGTGATAAAACAAGATGTTGGAGCCAGATTGTAAAGTGTCTTAATTTCCAAGCTCAAGAGTATGTATACTCTGCACTTCCAGCTGTGTTTGTGTTTCCCAATCCATTTATTGACTAATTCATCTTCACCCTCATTGATCTGGGAGGCCTCTTTTATCATATACAAAATCCCTACCTTTGGGGTCCATTTTAAAATTTCTATTTCATGAGTCTACCTCTTAAAGCTTTTTTAATTATTGAAGTTTTAGAATATGTGTTAGTAACTGGTAGGCCTAGTCCTCATCATGGCATTTCTTTTTTTTTTTTTTTTTTTTTTTTTGAGACACAGTTTCACTTTATTGCCCAGGCTAGAGTGAGTGCCGTGGCGTCAGCCTAGCTCACAGCAACCTCAAACTCCTGGGCTCAAGCAATCCTGCTGCCTCAGCCTCCCAAGTAGCTGGGACTACAGGCATGTGCCACCATGCCCGGCTAATTTTTTCTATATATATTTTAGTTGGCCAATTAATTTCTTTCTGTTTATAGTAGAGATGGGGTCTCGCT